>CM075754.1:12457838-12467838 GCA_037974335.1 Prionace glauca
AGACTGCAGCGTGGGAGTGGTTTTTCTTTCTCTGGTAAGAGCATGCCGGGTTCTTGACCGAGAGATGTCACCAGTAGAGGTCTTGTGACCTGCTCTGTACAACTCCCACAGGGCGCTGAGCAAACACTCCTGCTGCTGATGTACGGGGAGATTAATGAGCCTCTCCTCCAGGGCCACAGACCTTTGTAGAGAGAGAGAGAGAGAGACGGAGAGAGAGAGAGAGAAAGTCGACCAGGGAACATGTTGGAATTCTGAAACGGAATGGTCAGTCAGAGAGGTTTACAGGATGGAAACAGGCCCTTTGGCCCAACTTGTCCAATGTGGGGGTGGGGGGGGGGGGGGTGGCGGCACGGTAGCACGGTGGGTTAGCACCGCTGCTTCACAGCTCCAGGGACCCGGGTTCGATTCCCGGCTCAGTCTGTGTGGAGTTTGCACCTTCTCCCCGTGTCTGCGTGGGTTTCCTCCGGGTGCTCCGGTTTACCTCCCGCAGTCCTAAAGACGTGCGGGCTAGGTTGATTGGTCTTGCCAAATTGCCCCTTGAGAGTCCTGAGTTGCGTAGGTTAGATTAGTGGGTAAATGTGTAGGGATACGGGGGTAGGGCCTGGGTGGGATTGTGATCGGTGAAGACTCGATGGGCCGAACGGCCTCTTCCTGCGCTGTAGGGATCCGAAGCCGCCCTTTCCTTTTCAAACCCCGAAGCTAATCCCAATTGCCCGCGTTTGACCCGTATCCCCCTACACCCATCTTACCCATGTAAATGTGGTGGGGGGAAGGGGGGGGGGCGGTGGGGGAGAGGGGAGTGGAGGGAGGGTGGGGGGGGGGTGGGGGTAGTGGGGGTAGTGGTAGGGGTGGCGAAACAGAAGAATCAGTTCAAATGGGAGCTTTGGGAATTCCGATCCCAGTCTGTTCCGTCACTGGCAGCAAGTTTGAGTGCGCGCAGTAGTTAATCTGCATGAAATGTTATAAATGTGCTCCTTACAGATGGGCGGCACGGTGGCACAGTGGGTTAGCACTGCTGCTTCACAGCACCAGGGACCTGGGTTCGATTCCCAGCTCGGGTCACTGTCTGCGTGGAGTCTGCGCGTTCTCCCCGTGTCTGCGTGGGTTTCCTCCCACAATCTAAAAGGATAGGTGTGCTGGCCATACTAAATTCTCCCTCACTGTCAGGGGAACTAGCAGAGCAAATACGTGGCGTTACGGGGATAATCTGGGTGGGACTGTTCTTGGCGCAGGCTCGATGGGCCAAATGGCCTCCTTTTGCACTGCAGAGACTCTATGATGATTCCACAGTGGATCAAACTTGCGCTATTGTTCTTAAATAAGTCAAAAGGGCAAAACCTGACCACCAAACTGAATATGTCAAGGTTCCCGCCTGTTTCATAGAAACCTACAGTGCAGAAAGGAGGCCATTCAGCCCATCAACTCTGCACCAACCATAACCCTACCCAGGCCCTATCCCCATAACCCCATGCATTTACCCCTGACATAGTAAGAGGCAATTTAGCACAGTCAATCCATCTAACCTGCGAATCTTCGGAGTGTGGGTGGGAACCGGAGTATCTGGAGGAAACCCACGCAGACACGGGGAGGATGTGCAAACTCCACACAGACAGTGACCCAAGCCGGGAATCGAACCCGGATCCTTGGTGCTGTGAGTCCAAAGATGTGCGGGTTAGGTTCATTGGCTATGCTAAAATTGCCCCTTAGTGTCCTGGGATGTGTAGGTTAGAGGGATTAGCAGGTAAATGTGTGGGGATAGGTTCTGGGTGGGATTGTGTTCGGTGCAGACTCGATGGGCTGAAGGGCCTGTTTCTGCACTGTAGGGTTCTATATAACAGTGCTAACCCACTGTGCCACCGTGCCCGCCGTTATACGGTTCTCAAATGTAATTGAAGGGCAGACTTTCCTCCCCCCCATATGTAGAGATTTGTTTCTGTTAAGCCATCACGATTTATTGATACGAATTCTCTCTGTCAATTAGTGGAAAGTGATGTGTGGCGCTTGGAGCCTGGGCACTGGGTACTTCCTTGGACATCGCCAACAGCTTGCCACCCGAGGCCAGAATCAAACCCGGGTCCTTGGCACCATGAGGGAGCTATGCCACTGTGCCTCCCATATCACCTCGCCCAAACACTTGAAGCTCTAACGTAAAATGTCGAGAGTGAGAATGTGTGCAACGCCTCAAAGCCTGTGAATGATTAATAAGAACATTTGTACCCTGGAACGTCCTCTAACCCGATTAGTTATCCGCTGGACTGCAGGGTCAATGGCCTTGAGGTAAGGGAGTTGTTTGCACACTTTCATCAAGACTCCAATCCTTATCAAAGTCATCCGGAATTTGTGGATCTGGGACAGATTGCGAAAAACTGAACTCTTTTCTGTTCTGGCCGAGTGCGGTCGATGGATTTATTTTGGATTTGGAAAGTGAGAAATGTTTCTTTAAACATTTCAATCGAGGGGCGTGGGCGAACTGACTGGTTTGATAGTTGAACACCAGTTGGCCATTACCTCCCCAAGATTAAGAGTAAGGGGTTTGGAACAGGCACTTTTAGTTTAGTTTAGTTTATTGATTAGTGTCACACAAGTATGCTTACGTTAAAACCGCAATGACATTACTGTGAAAATCCCCTCTTACTCATAATCTTGTATCTCAGGCCCCTCAATCTTGACCTCTGAGTCACTGAAAAGGGCCTGTTCCTTATATCATTCGAAAGATTTGACATAAGGGATGGAAGTGGGAGAAGGCCACTCGGCCCCTCGATCTTGCTTCCCCCTATTCATTAGGATCGTGACCAATCTGAATTCTGCTTTCCTGCCTCCCACACCCCATAACCTTTGACCCCTGTTGTCAACCAAAAATCTTGCCAATTGAGTTGTGAATATATTTAGTGACTTGGGCCTCCTCTCTTCTCCAAAGTAGACAATTCCAGAGGCAAACGATTCTCTGAGAGAATAAATTTCCCTTCACCTCTCAAAGGAAGGCCTTTTATTCTGAAACTATGTCCCCCCCAGTTCTATATTCTCCCCAGGAGGGGGGGCAAACATCCTCTCAATATTTACCCTGTCCAGCCTTCTCAGAATCTGATACATTGCAATAAGATCATGTCTCATTCTTCCAAATCCAATGAGTGTAGGCCTAACTTCTTCCATCTTTTCTCATAAGACAAACCCCTTCACCCTGGGACTCAGCCCACTGGACCTTCTCAGAACTTCTTCCATTGCGGGTTCCGTCACGCTGCCCGGTAATCATCGCTGTTCGTGAAGAAGGTCGTCAAGAAAGCGTACGGCATGCTTGCCTTCGTCAGCATTGAGTTTAAAAATTGGCAAGTCATGTTGCAGCTTTCTAGAACCTTATTTAGGCCCCACTTGGAATATAGTGTTCAATCCTGGTCACCACACTACCAGAAGGATGTGGAAGCTTTGGAGAGGGTCCAGAAAAGATTTGCCAGGATGTTGCCCTGCTATGGAGGGCATTAGCCATGAGGAGAGGTTGGAGAAACTTGGTTTGTTCTCACTGGAACGATGGAGGTTGAGGGATGACCTGATAGAGGTCTACAAGATTATGAGGGACACGGGCAGAGTGGATAGTCAGAAGATTCGTCCCAGGGTGGAAGAGTTAATAACTAGGGGGCTTAAGGTGGGAGGGGCAAGGTTTAAAGGATTTGTACAAGGCAGGTTTTTTATACACTGCTGGAGAAGGTACTGGAAGCAGATGCAATAGTGGCTTTTAAGGGGCGTCTTGATAAATACATGAATAGGATGGGAATAGAGGGATATGGTCCCTGGAAGGGTAGGGGGTTTTAGGTCAGTTGGTCAGCACGGTTGGTGCAGATTTGGAGGGCTGAAGGGCCTGTTCCTGTGCTGTGATTTTCTTTGTTCTTTAAGTCCCAATTCCTTGACTTTTTCTCAGTCGGAGTATTTCCTCAATGTACCCAAGCACTTGTCGAGTCTATTCCTATGATAGATACTGACAGTAAATTATTTCTTGGTCACCGATTTCTGAGATAAAGGGGTTGGGCCTGTACTCATTGGAGTTTAGAAGGATAAGGGGCAATCTTACTGAAATATGTAAGAGTCAGAGGTGGTTTTGACAGGATGGATGCTGAGGGGATATTTTCCCCTCATGAAGAAATCTAGAAGGGGCACAGTTTCAGAAAGGCAGGTTGTTACTCGAGTGGGTGTAAATTGAGGGAGAGGTAGATACTCAGTGAGACCTTAGTGTCCTCGTGCATCAGTCACTGAAAGTAAGCACGTAGGTACAGCAGGCAATAAAGAAGGCGAATGGCCTTCACAGCGAGACGATTTGAATATATGAATAGGGATGTTTTGCATCAATTCTACAGGGCGTTGGTGAGGTCACACCTGGAGATTTGGTGTACAGTTTTGGTCTCCTTATCTGAGGAAGGATGTCCTTGCTACAGAGGGAGCACAGCGAAGGTTTACCAGGCTGATTCCTGGGATGGCAGGTCGGTCAAATGAGGAGAGACTAAGTCGGTTAGGATTATATTCACTGGAGTTTAGAAGAGTGAGAGGGGATCTCATAGAAACTTATAAAATTCGAACAGGGTTAGAGAGGGTAGATTCAGAAAGAATGTTCCCGATGGTGGGGGGGGGGGGACCCAGAATTCAGGGCCATAGTTTGAGGATAAGGGGGGTAAACCTTTTAGGACTGAGGTGAGGAGAAATTTCTTCACCCAGAGGGTGGTGAATGTGTGGAATTCACTCCCACAGAAAGTAGTTGAGGCCAAAATGTTGTGTGATTTCAAGAATAAATTAGATACCGCTCTTGGGGCTCAATGGATATGGAGGGGAAAGGGGGGGGGATCAGGATATTGAATTTGATGATCAGCTGTGATCAAGAAGAATGACGGAGCAGGCTTGATGGGCCGAATGGCCTCCTCTTGCTTCTAGTTTCGATGTACTTGGGGAGTTAAGATGGAGATGGGGAGGAATTTCTTCTCTCAGATGTTTGTTAACTTGTGGGATTCCCTCCCACAAAGAGCGGTGGAGGCTGAGCCATTGATGTCTGTGGAAGGTCATAGTCTAGACGTTAGCTGTGTCTCAGTCTGCGTAACGCCTCTGCCTTTGGGTCATAGGTTCAGACCTCATTTCAGCAACTGACGTTATAAGCCCAGGTGGATAGTCAGAAGCTTTTTTGGACAGTCAGAAGCTTTTTTTCCCAGGGTGGGAGAGTCAATTAATCGGGTGCAAAGGGGCAAGGTTTAAAGGAGATGTACGAAACAAGTTTTTTTACACAGATGGTGGGGGGAGCCTGGAACTCACTGCCAGGGGAGGTAGTGGAAGCTGATACAATAGTGACTTTTAAGGGGAGTCTGGACAAATAGGATGGGGATAGAGGGATATGGTCCCCGAAATGACCATAAGGGGGTTTAGTTCAATGGGCAGCACGGTCAGTGCAGGCTTGGAGGGGCCGAAGGGCCTGTTCCTGTGCTGTAATTTTCTTTGTTCTTTGATGCACCAATGCCATACTGAGGCTCTAGAAATAGACCTTAGCCAAACGCTTCCTGCTGTGTGCTGGTTCATCCACTCATTAAATTATTGAATATATGAGTCCACTCTGGTCATAGAGTCACACGGCGAAATATTCCCATATCTCGGAATCAGTGTGGGCGGGGCGGACTATGCAAGATCCGTTGATCTCGGGCAGGATATTCCGGTCTTGGGTCAAGCGTGACTGGAAAATCCTGCCCATCGTGTTTTACAGCACAGAAAGAGGCCCTTCGGCCCAACATGTCCATGTTGGTGATCAAGCACCTAGAATCCATAGAATAACAGAATCCCTACATCGCAGAAAGAGGCCATTCGGCCTATCGAGCCTGCACTGGCAACAATCCTATCCCTGTAACCCCACATATTTACCCTGTTAATTCCCTTTGATACTAAGGGGTAATTTAGCATGGCTAATGCCCCTAATCGGCATACCTTTTGGACTGTGGGAGGAAACCGGACCACCTAGAGGAAACCCATGCAGACATGAGGAGAACGTGCAGACTCTGCACAGACAGTGACCCAAGCTGGGAATCGAACCCGGGTCCCTGGCGCTGCGAGGCAGCAGTGCTAACCACTGTGCCAGTTATCTATTCCAAACCCATTTTCCAGCACTCGCTCCACAGCCTTGTGGTGTTTCAAGTTCTCATCTAAATGCTTCTTAAACGTTCTGAGGATTCCTGCCTCTCCCACCCTCTCAGGCAGCGAGTTCCAGATTCCCACCACCCTCTGGGTGAAATTCCTCAAATCCCTTTGAATGTCCTGCCCCTCTTCCCTTAAATCAGTGACCCCTGGTTATTGACCCGTCCACGAAGGGGTAAAACCTCTTACTATTATCTACCCTATCCGTGTCATGCCAAATTCTCCGTCAGGGCACCCTGACAGGCGCCGGAGTGCGGTTTTCACAGTAACTTCACTGCAGTGTTAACGTAAGCCTACTTGAGACAATAATAAGTAAGCTTTAACTTAACCCCTGCGTAGCCCGCTCAGAATCTAATGGGCAGGATTTTACAGCCTCGCTCATCCTGAAACCATAAAAAGACCTTCTCGTTGTCCTCCTCTCGCCCGCTCCGATTCCCATGCCGGGCAGGGTGGTAAAATTCCGCCCTATACGTTCCAGTACAACGCCGCACATCCTTCTAAACTCCAGGGGGTGAAAATAAGTGGATAAACAATGAGTTATGTTTCTTAAATTACAACCGCGATTACATTCTTAAAAATACTCTGGGTTCTTTCTGCTGTAAAACGCGTTGTGGTTACTGGTGAATGTCAAAAGGGGCTGTAAGCATACCAAACATGATTTTGAAGTGGGGATCGCGATGTCTTTCATCTGAGGGTCTTCAGTTCGGCTCATGTCCCGAGACCTGGGACTGCGGGGGGAGTGGGGTGGGGTGGGGGGGGGGGGGGTGGCGAGGTGGGGGGTGGGGTGGGGGGGTTTGCAGAAGGCGAATGAGCCCCGGCAAGTCGGAGAAATACGGTAACTCGTTTTCGACGTAAGTTCGAAAATATGTTCCACATGGTTTCGGTGTTTTTTCAGGAAGTGGGTTCCCAGGAATGCTGTTGTACTGACCACAGTCTGAAAGGCTCTTTGTAACAAGGCCTCGCATCCCCAAAGTCAATAAGAAAGCAAAAAAAAAAAAATAACATTCCAGCCGACCTTATTCAAATATGAAAAAAAAAACACCAGCCCCCTTTGCAAAAGATGGGCAGCGACGCGGGAACAAAGAGATGAAAGACTCACATTTCCCCATTCGTGGCTTTAGAGTGTCCCCAGAACACTTTACCACCACGGAACCAGAGGAAAGGTACAACACACAGAGAGGCCATTTGTCCCATCTACTGCATGCCGACCTAAAGAGATGATGTGGAGATGCCCGGCGTTGGACTGGGGGGTAAACACAGTAAGAAGTCTCACAACACCAGGGTTAGAGTCCAACAGGTTTATCGGAGAGCTAGCTGCCCCTTGGTCAGGTGAGTGACCAAGGGGTAGTTCTCCGAAAGCTAGTGGCTTTTTGCTACCAAACAAACCCTGTTGGACTTTCACCCTGGTGTTCATAGGAATCATAGAACCCTACAGAGCAGAAAGAGGCCCTTCGGCCCATCGAGTCTGCACTGAACACAATCCCACCCAGGCCCTACCCCCCCCCTATCCCAACATATTATACCCACTAATCCCTCTAACTTACACATCCCTGGACACTAAGGGGCAATTTCTTAGCATGGCCAATCAACCGAACCCACACATCTTTGGACTGTGGGAGGAAATCAGAGGAAACCCACGCAGACACGAGGAGAATGTGCAAACTCCACACAGACAGTGACCCGAGCCGGGAATCGAACCCAGGACCCTGGAGCTGTGAAGCAGCAGTGCTAACCCACTGTGCTACCATGCCACCCAAAGACTTCTGTTGTGAGACTTCTTACTGTGTCAACCTAAAGAGAACCAGGTGCCCTTTCTGACCCCACCTTCCTGCACCCCGTGCCATAGTTCTGTAGTTTGCAGCACTCACGGTGCAGGTCCAAGTACTTTATTAAAGAACTTAGGGTCTCTGCCTCCATCACCAATTCGGGCAGTGAGTTCCAGACACCCACCACCCTCTGTGTAAAAAAAGTTTTTATTCATGTCCCCTCTACACCTACTGCCACTTATCTTGAGTCTATGTTTGATTTGAGTTGATTTGATTTATTATTGTCACATGTGTTGGGATATAATGAAATGTATTGTTTCTTGCGCGCTACAGGCAAAGCATACTGTTCACAGAGCACCCAAAGAGATAGTGCTGTAAGAACTGCAGTGGATGTGGAGAGCGCTATTCAAATGCAATCCTTTCTCTTTGAGATACTGGAGTTCCCCTCTCAAACCACTCTGCCTCTCTCTTCACCCTTAAGGACAGGTGGAGTTTGCACATTCTCCCAGTGTCTGCATGGGTTTCCTCCGGATGCTCCGGTTTCCTCCCACAGCCCAAAGATGTGTGGGTTAGGTGGATTGGCCATGCCAAATTGCCCCTTAGTGTCCAAAGATGTGCCAGATTGGGTGGATTGGCCATGCTAAATTGCTCCTTAGTGTCCAAAGATGTGCAGGTTAGGTGGATTGGCCATGCTAAATTGCCCCTTAGTGTCCAAAGATGTGCAGGTTAGGTGGATTGGCCATACCAAATTGCCTCTTAGTGTCCAAAGATGAGCAGCTTAGGTGGATCGGCCATGCTAAATTGCCCCTTAGTGTCCAAAGATGTGCAGATTGGGTGGATTGGCCATTCTGAATTACCCCTTAGAGTCCAAAGATGTACAGGTTAGATGGATTGGCCATACCAAATTGCCTCTTAGTGTCCAAAGATGAGCAGCTTAGGTGGATTGGCCACACAGTGAGCACGTGATAGTGTCAGAGGGACTAGCAGGGTAAATACATAGGGTACAGAGATAGGGTGGAATTGCTGTTGGCGCAGGCTTGATGGGCTGAATGGCCTGCTCCTGCACTGTAGTGATTCTATTCAATGAAACCGGAGCACCCGGAGGAAACCCACGCAGACACTGGGAGAATGTGCAAACTCCACACGGGACAGTGACCCGAGGCGGGAATCGAACCAGGTTCCCTGGCGCTGTGAGCCAGCGGTGCTAACCTCTGTGCCACCCGTTGCGATTTCATTGTGTGGAAAGAATGATCTGTCGCAGGAATGATGACTTTGTTCTGCACAATTTTGCAAATCCTACGTCAGCAAGTGGCAAGATATGCGCAACTTATAAATGTATAAAACTGAACTGACGTTGGTTTCGAATGTTAATGTTCCGTTTGTCAAAGCCATCTAAAACAAACAAGATTTAAAGACTCCTTGTGGTTTTTCAGTGGATGAGAAAATATTCAAAAGGGAATTTATTCTCGATGTGGGTGTCACTAACAAGGCCAACATTATTGCTCGCCATAGTTCCCCCTGAGGATTTCTACACCAGACCATATAGGCTGTAGTTAAGAGTTCTCAGAAATCACAGTCTGTAAATCAATCCAATATGTTGTAATATGGGCTCTTTAGAAGTCCAATTGAGGAGGTCTTGAGGCTTGAACACTGAAACTTGAACCATTTCTTGTTAGTCTTTAACTATTTACAGATCCCGGGTTACTGCTACGAATGCTGATGCTTCTCCACGCAAGCAGTTATAGAGTGCTCTCTCTCAGTCCATTACCATGTGACTCTATACATTATATCATAGGCGTTACAATGTTCCAGTCCACATTAACCCTTGCTCAGCCGAGAAACTTGACATTTCACTCGCATGCAGGCACGTAACACAGCACGACGACCCCCCCTCCCCACATTTACACTCCCAGAGTCATATTTTTGCATATACTGAGCTATATGTTTAACCACTCTTGTCAGGGTTGACATCTAAACTCACGTGAGCCAGCCTCAATTTTCATAGAATCATAGAATCCCTACAGTGCAGAAGGAGGCATTTGGCCCATCGAGCCTGCACTAGCAACAATGCCACCCAGGTCCTG
>CM075754.1:12472838-12477838 GCA_037974335.1 Prionace glauca
CCCAGAGACCCAGGCAAATGGTCTGGGAGACATGGGTTCAAATCCTAGAGGGTGGAATTTAAATTCAATTCGGGAAGCTGGAAATTGAAATGTAGCCACCATTGATTGTTGTTAAGAACATAAGAACATAAGAACATAAGAAATAGGAGCAGGAGTAGGCCATCTGGCCCTTCGAGCCTGCCCCGCCATTCAATAAGATCATGGCTGATCTGTCGTGACTCAGCTCCACCTTCCCGCCCTCTCCCCATAACCCTTAATCCCTTCTCTTATCAAAAACCCATCAACCCGTTTCTTAAAAATATTTAGCGAGGCAGCCTCCACCACTTCAACGGGCAGAGAATTCCAGAGATTCACCACCCTTTGAGTGAAGAAGTTCCTCCTCAACTCTGTTCTAAACCGCCCCCCCTTTATCTTGAGGCTGTGCCTGCTAGTCCTACTGTCTTTTTTGAGCGGGAACAGTCTCTCCACCTCTATCCTATCCATCCCATTCATCATCTTATACGTCTCAATGAGATCTCCCCTCATTCTTCTAAACTCTAACGAGTACAAGCCTAGTTTATTCAGCCTCTCCTCATAGCTCAATCCCCTCAACTCCGGTATCAGCCGAGTAAACCTCCTCTGCACTCCCTCCAGGGCCAAAATATCCTTGCGCAGGTGCGGCGCCCAAAACTGCACACAGTACTCCAGCTGCGGCCTCACCAATGCCCTATACAGCTGCAGCAAGACCTCCCTACTTTTATATTCAATCCCCCTCGCTATGAAGGCCAGCATCCCATTCGCCTTCCTGACCACCTGCTGCACCTGCAAGCTGGGTTTTTGCGACTCATGCACAAGGACCCCGAGGTCCCTCTGCACTGTCGCCTGCTGCAGTTTTTCACCCCGTAAGTAATAGTCCTTCCTACCATTCCTCCTACCAAAGTGGACCACCTCACACTTGCCAACATTAAATTTCATTTGCCATTTCCTGGCCCATTCGCCCAGCCTATCTAGATCCTTCTGCAGACTCTCCACACCCTCCGCACAATTTGCCTTTCCCCCAATCTTGGTGTCATCAGCAAATTTCGACACCCTGCACTCGGTTCCCTCCTCCAGATCATCTATATAAATCATCTATGATCCTCCAGATCATCTATGTTAAAAACCCATCTGGTTCACTAATGTCCCTTTAGAGAAGGAAATCTGCCGTCCTTACCCGGTCTGGCCTACATGTCACTCCAGAGCCACAGCAATGTGGTTGACTCTCAAAGCCCCTCTGGAATGGCCGAGCGAACCTCTCAGTTCCAGCGCAATTAGGGATGGGGGATAAATGCTGGCCAGAAAGAATTGAAAACAGGTAGATTATCAGCCTGTAAATCCTCCCAATACGGGCTGCAAGATTCCTGATCAGCAAAACCACAGAAAACAACAGTGAATCGCTGCAGTACTTTGTCAAGCTCAACATAAGAACATAAGAAATAGGAGCAGGAGTAGGCCATCTGGCCCTTCGAGCCTGCCCCGCCATTCAATAAGATCATGGCTGATCTGTCGTGGCTCAGCTCCACTTTCCCGCCCTCTCCCCATAACCCTTAATCCCTTCTCTTATCAAAAACCCATCAACCCGCTTCTTAAAAATATTAAGCTCAACCGTGGACCAAGGGAAGTCGGCGGCCCAGTGGTTAGCACTGCTGCCTCACAGCACCACAGGACCCGGGTTCGATTCCCGGCTTGGGTCACTGTCTGTGTGGAGTTTGCACATTCTCCTCGTGTCTGAGTGGGTTTTCTCAGGATGCTCCAGTTTCTTCCCACAGTCCAAAGATGTGCAGGTTAGGTGGATTGGCCATGCTAAATTGTCCCTTAGTGTCCAAAGATGTGCAGGTTAGGTGGATTGGCCATGCTAAATTGTCCCTTAGTGTCCAAAGATGTGCAGGTTAGGTGGATTGGCCATGCTAATTGTCCCTTAGTGTCCAAAGATGTGCAGGTTAGGTGGATTGGCCATGCTAAATTGTCCCTTAGTGTCCAAAGATGTGCAGGTTAGGTGGATTGGCCATGCTAAATTGCCCCTTGGTGTCAGGGAGACTAGCTAGGGTAAATGCGTGGGATTATGGCGATAGGACCTGGATGGGATTGTGGTCGGTGCAGACTCGATGGACCGAATGGCCTCCTTCTGGGGTTGTAAGATTCTAAATCCGTGGTTAATGATGGCCTTTGGGGGCCTATAGGAGGGACAACTCTGTGTGTGCGCTCCTTCACAACAGCAGTGGTTCAAGAAGGCAGTTCACCACATCCCACTGGCGGGTAGGTGGGGATGGGCTTAACTGGCCGTTGCTCAAATGATTTTGAATACCAGCGCTTTTGGTTAGAGCGCATTTAACCAATGACAATAAGTGAGAAAGGCTCCCAGACTGACCTCATCCTATTGAAAGTCCAAACTACCACAGGGAAACAGCAATGGCCTTGGAAATGAGGAACTGAGAATAGATAAGTACCTCATCAAAACTCATCAAACTATTACTCCTTCAGGGAGAACTGTGCACATTCCTTTGGGGTGGGGGATGGGGGGTCGGGGGGGAGATTGGGGGGGGGGGCGGTGAGGGCAGTTGGGAGGGGCGGTGTTTTCCTGTCTCGCCCACCGTGGGAATCGGAGCGGGCGGGGGGTTGAGGGCAGGGGTGGACTATGCAAATGTCCATCAACCTGGGGTGGGATTTCTCAGTTGGGCCGAATGGCCTTCTCCCCACGCTCTATACCCCAGTGACAGGACGCTTGTGTTGGATGGTCAGAGGGCATGTGGAGCTGTCGCACCGGGAGCTTGAGGTCTTACCGTTAGGGGATCTGCCACGTATGATTTGGTGGTGGGACATGCCACACACACGCACACACGCACGCACACACACACACACATGCACGCACACGCGCACACACACACACGCACACACACACACACACACACATGTACGCACACGCGCACACACACACACCACACACACACGCACACGCGCACACACACACGCACACACACATGCACGCACACGCGCACACACACGCACGCACACACGCACGCACACACACACACACGCACACATGCAGACACGCGCACACACATACACACGATTTCATAGGATCATAGAATTCCGACAGTGCAGAAGAGGAGGCCATTTGGCCCATCGAGCCTCCGCCGAGAACAATCCCACCCAGGCCCTGTTCTCTATTTGGGTGAGTGCAGCCAGAAAATCCCTCCCCCTGCCCTACGTACGATACAAAGCGCATAAAGAAAGTGGTGATATTGCAAAAAAATAAATGTGAGTGGCACGGAGGCACGGTGGTTAGCATTGTTGCCTCAGAGAACCGGGGACCCGGGTTCGATTCCCGGTTTGGGTCACTGTCTGTGCAGAGTCAGCACATTCTCCCTGTGTCTGTGTGGGTTTCCTCCGGGTGCTCCGGTTTCCTCCCACACTCCGTAAGACGTGCTGGTTAGGGCGCATTGACAGTGCTAAATTCTCCCTCAGTGTGACCCGAACAGGTGCCAGAGTGTGGCGACTGGGGGATTTTCACAGTAACTTCATTGCAGTGTTAATGTAAGCCTACTTGTGATACTAATAAATAAACGTTAAAACTTATTTTCTCTGACACTCCTTATTTTATTTTGTCTCTCCATATTCTTCCTAGCAAAATAAATAACCTCCCACTTCCCCACGCTGAACTTTATCTGCCCCCCATCAGCCCGTTCCATTAACTTGTCTATGTTCTTTTGAAATTCTACACTGTCCTCTTCACATTTCATGATGCTTTCGAGTTTGGTAAGAAGTCTCACAACGCCAGGTTAAAGCACAACAGGTCCACTTGGAATCACGAGCTTTCAGAGCACTGCCCCTTCATCGTGTGAGTGATGGAGGGATGATGAGGGAACAGCGCTCCGAAAGCTCGTGATTCCAAATATACCTGTTGGACTTTAACCTGGTGTTGTGAGACTTCTTACTGTGCCCAATCGAACTCTGGCATCTCCACTTCAAGTTTCATATCATCAGCAAACTTTAAAACTGTCCTCTGCAGACCAAGATTGAGATCGTTACTATATATCAGGAAAGGTGAGGGTCCCAAGGCCCACCCCTGGGAAAATCCACTGCAAATCTTTAGCCAGTCCAAAAAATATCCATTGACCATTAGCTGTTTAATCATTAACTGATGCCTATTAACCATGGGCGGAATGGTGGCACAGTGGTTAGCATTGCTGCCTCACAGACCCAGGTTCGATTCCCACCTTGGGTCACTGTCTCTGTGGAGTCTGCACATTCTCCCCGTGTCTGCGTGGGTGCCCTCCCCCCCCCACCGGGTGCTCTTACAATCTGAAAGACGTGCTGGTTCGGGTGCACTGGCCGTGCTAAACTCTCCCTCAGTGTGACCCGAACAGGCGCCAGAGTGTGGCAGTTAGGGGATTTTCACAATAACTTCATTGCAGTGTTAGTGTCAGCCTACTTATGCCACAAAGAACATAAGAACATAAGAAATAGGAGCAGGAGTAGGCCATCTGGCCCTTCGAGCCTGCCCCGCCATTCAATAAGATCATGGCTGATCTGTCGTGGCTCAGTTCCACATTCCTGCCCTCTCCCCATAACCCTTAATCCCTTCTCTTATCAAAAACCCATCAACCCGTTTCTTAAAAATATTTAGCGAGGCAGCCTCCACCACTTCAACGGGCAGAGAATTCCAGAGATTCACCACCCTTTGAGTGAAGAAGTTCCTCCTCAACTCTGTTCTAAACCGCCCCCCCTTTATCTTGAGGCTGTGCCCCCTAGTCCTACTGTCTTTTTTGAGCGGGAAGAGTCTCTCCACCTCTATCCTATCCATCCCATTCATCATCTTATACATCTCAATGAGATCTCCCCTCATTCTTCTAAACTCTAACGAGTACAAGCCTAGTTTATTCAGCCTCTCCTCATAGCTCAACCCCCTCAACTCCGGTATCAGCCTAGTTCTGCACGTTCTCCCCGTGTCTGAGTGGGTTTCCTCTGGGTGCTCCGGTTTC
>CM075754.1:12480338-12496316 GCA_037974335.1 Prionace glauca
ACGTATTTATCCTGTTAATCCCCGTGACACTAAGAGACAATTTAGCACGGCCAATCCATCTAACCCGCACATCTTTGGGACTGTGGGAGGAAACCGGAGCACCCGGAGGAAACCCATGCAGACACGGGGAGAATGCGCAAACTCCGCACAGACAGTTTCTCGAGCCAGGAGTCGAACCCGAGGCCCTGGGAGGTGGCAATGCCAACCACTGAGCCACCATGCCAAGTCCTTGGTGGTTTGATCTGCCACGCTTGATTTGGTGACTTAACCACAAGCTGGCATGGCCGCACTATCCCTAGGCGGTTGGGGAAGAATGGCCCCACCTCAGCCGCAGAGCCACAGACCACCTGAGGGAAGCAGTGATGCAGTGGTATTGTCACTGGAGCAGGAATCCGGAGACCCAGGGTAATGTTCTGGGGAACCGGGTTCGAATCCCCCCACGGCAGATGGTGGAGTTTGCATTCAATAAAAAAAATCTGAAATTAAAAGTCTACTGATGACCATGAAACCATCCTCGTAAAAAAACCCATCTGGTTCACTAACGTCCCTTTAGGGAAGGAAATCTGCCATCCTTACCCGGGTCTGGCCTACATGTGACTCCAGAGCCACAGCCAATGTGGTTGACTCTCAACTGCCCTCTAGGGGCAACAAACACTGGGCCAGCCACCGACACCCCCATGTGTCCCACAAATAAATAAAAAAAAGTGTCGCAAGTAAGTTTACATTAACACCGCAGAGAAGTTACTGTGAAAATCCCCTGGTTGCCGCACTCCGGCGCCTGTTCGGGTACACTAGGGGGGAGAATCTAGCACGGCCAATGCACCCTAACCAGCACGTCTTTCGGACTGTGGGAGGAAACCCACACAGACACGGGGAGAACATGCAAACTCCGCTCAGACAGTGACCCGAGGCCGGGATTGAACCCGGGTCTCCTGACGCTGTGAGGCAGCGGTGCTAACCCACTGCGCCACCGTGCCACACATTGTGTTAATCCTGAAACGAAGTCAGGCAGTCCCAAGGAGAAATCTGTGCCGCTGGAATGTAAGTCCGGACTGGAGAACATCAACGTTTGTTTATTGAGAATCCCATAGAACCCCTACAGTGCAGAAACAGGCCCTTCGGCCCATCGAGTCTGCACCGAACACAATCCCACCCAGACCCTATCCCCATATCCCTGCTAATCCCTCTAACCTACACATCCCAGGACACTAAGGGGCAATTTTAGCATAGCCAATCAACCTAACCCGCACATCTTTGGACTGTGGGAGGAAACCGGAGCACCCGGAGAAAACCCACGCAGACACGAGGAGAATGTGCAAACTCCACACAGGCAGTGACCCGAGCCGGGAATCGAACCCAGGACCCTGGAGCTGTGAAGCAGCAGTGCTAACCACTGTGCTACCGTGCCGCCCAGGGTAGGACTCTTCGACCTGAAGGCCAGCAGTCAGTCAGAATCTCCCATTGACCTCCGATGATTTATCCCGTCTGGCCCAGGTAGAGAGGAGACTAATGGCTAAACATTCCTGAGGTCAGTGCAACCTTGGTTTTGCCCAGGGAGCCAACAAAAGACACTTTCTATCTTCAGAAAGCAGGCACGGAAGTTATAAAAACTGCTGCTTATTTTATTGCATCCTTGGCAGGTACTTACATGTCCAGGTTTGAGGTTCCTGAGCCGTGGAACGTACCCTGGTTGCTGATCCAAGTGTCTCCTGCTCACACGCCACCCGTGAATGTGCCACGCACCTGACGGCATCTGCCCCCATCTTCCATCTCCGTTCCCTCGCTGTCGCTGGGTCAAAATTCCAGCCAGACCTCCCTCCCTAACAGCACTGTGGGTGCACCTACACTTCATGGACATGGTTCAAGAAGGCGGCCCACCACCACCACCACCTTCTCAAGGGCCAATTAAGGATGAGCATCCAATGCTGGGCCCAGCCTGCGATGCCCACACCCGGTTAATGGATAAAATTGAAAATCCTTTCACCTATAGAGCAACATGGTGGCACTGCTGCCTCACGGCGCCAGGGATCCAGTTTGATTCCCAGCTTGGGTCACTGTCTATGCAGAGTCTGCATGTTCTCACCATGTCTGCATGGGTTTCCTCTAGTTTTCCTCCCACAGTCTGAAAGGCGTGCTGGTTAGAGTGCATTGGCCGTGCTAAATTCTCCCTCAGTGACACCCGAACAGTTGTTGGAGTATGTGTGTGTGTGTGAGTGTGTGTGAGAGTGTGTGAGTACGCGCGAGTGTGTGTGAGAGTGTGAGTGTGCGCGAGTGTGTGAGTGCACGCAAGTGTGTGTGAGTGCACGCAAGTGCACATGAGAGTATGTGAGAGTGTGTGAGTGCACATGAGAGTATGTGAGAGTGTGTGAGTGCACATGAGAGTATGTGAGAGTGTGTGAGTGCACATGAGAGTATGTGAGAGTGTGTGAGTGCACATGAGAGTATGTGAGAGTGTGTGAGTGCACATGAGAGTATGTGAGAGTGTGTGAGTGCACATGAGAGTATGTGAGAGTGTGTGAGTACACGCGAATGTGTGTGAGAGTGTGTGAGTGCACACGAGTGTGTGTAAGTGCACATGAGAGTATGTGAGAGTGTGTGAGTACGCGCGAGTGTGTGTGAGAGTGTGTGAGTACGCGCGAGTGTGTGTGAGAGTGTGTGTGAGAGTGTGTGAGTGCACACGAGTGTGTGTGAGAGTGTGTGAGTGCACACGAGTGTGTGTGAGAGTGTGTGAGTGCATGCGAGTGTGTGTGAGAATGTGTGTGAGAGTGTGTGAGTGCATGCGAGTGTGTGTGAGAGTGTGTATGAGAGTGTGTGAGTGTACACGAGTGTGTGTGAGAGTGTGTGAGTGCATGCGAGTGTGTGTGAGAGTGTGTATGAGAGTGTGTGAGTGTACACGAGTGTGTGTGAGAGTGTGTGAGTGCATGCGAGTGTGTGTGAGAGTGTGTGAGTGCATGCGAGTGTGTGTGTGAGTGTGTGAGTGCATGCAAGTGTGTGTGAGATTGTGTGAGTGCATGCGAGTGTGTGTGAGAGTGTGTGAGAGTGTGTGAGTGCATGCGAGTGTGTGTGAGTGTGTGTGAGAGTGTGTGAGTGCACACGAGTGTGTGTGAGAGTGTGTCTGAGAGTGTGTGAGTGCATGCGAGTGTGTGTGAGAATGTGTGTGAGAGTGTGTGTGTGCATGCGAGTGTGTGTGAGAGTGTGTGTGAGAGTGTGTGTGAGTGCATGCGAGTGTGTGTGAGAGTGTGTGAGTGCATGCGAGTGTGTGAGAGAGTGTGTGAGTGCATGCGAGTGTGTGTGAGAGTGTGTATGAGAGTGTGTGAGTGCATGCGAGTGTGTGTGAGAGTGTGTGTGAGAGTGTGTGTGTGCATGCGAGTGTGTGTGAGAGTGTGTATGAGAGTGTGTGAGTGCATGCGAGTGTGTGTGAGAGTGTGTGAGTGCATGCGAGTGTGTGTGAGAGTGTGTATGAGAGTGTGTGAGTGCATGCGAGTGTGTGTGAGAGTGTGTGTGAGAGTGTGTGTGTGCATGCGAGTGTGTGTGAGAGTGTGTATGAGAGTGTGTGAGTGCATGCGAGTGTGTGTGAGAGTGTGTGAGTGCATGCGAGTGTGTGTGAGAGTGTGTGTGTGCATGCGAGTGTGTGTGAGAGTGTGTATGAGAGTGTGTGAGTGTACACGAGTGTGTGTGAGAGTGTGTGAGTGCATGCGAGTGTGTGTGAGAGTGTGTGAGTGCATGCGAGTGTGTGTGAGAGTGTGTGTGAGAGTGTGTGAGTGCATGCGAGTGTGTGTGAGAGTGTGTGTGAGAGTGTGTGTGAGAGTGTGTGAGTGCATGCGAGTGTGTGTGAGAGTGTGTGAGTGCATGCGAGTGTGTGTGAGATTGTGTGAGTGCATGCGAGTGTGTGTGAGAGTGTGTGAGTGCATGCGAGTGTGTGTGAGAGTGTGTGTGAGAGTGTGTGAGTGCATGCGAGTGTGTGTGAGAGTGTGTGAGTGCATGCGAGTGTGTGTGAGAGTGTGTGAGTGCATGCGAGTGTGTGTGAGAGTGTGTGTGAGAGTGTGTGTGTGCATGCGAGTGTGTGTGAGAGTGTGTGTGAGAGTGTGTGTGTGCATGCGAGTGTGTGTGAGAGTGTGTATGAGAGTGTGTGAGTGTACACGAGTGTGTGTGAGAGTGTGTGAGTGCATGCGAGTGTGTGTGAGTGTGTGTGTGAGAATGTGTGTGTGTGAGTGAGTAAATATTTAAAAACACATTTCAATAAGATTTTTCAGTGAGACCACCTCTATTGATAGTGAGAAATTGCAGCTTCCCTGGGGCCGGATAAAAGAATTAAATCATTTTCATTGTAAATACTGTGACAAGATGCAGAGTCTCTGTACTGCCCAGGAATTGCCTCCGGAATGTGTTGCTCTCTCCGTGGGAATCAAGCCTTGCATTTCTGAGCTGTCAACAACCGGTCTGGCAAAGCCCCTCAGTCAGGCAGCCGCACACTCTCAGCCGATTTCTGATACCCTGACACACTCTCGCACACACTCGCGTGCACTCACACACTCTCACATTGGGACACAATGCTCTCTCACATATCCCAACATTACAATTGCAACCCCACCCCCCCCCCTCCCCGCCCCCGGCTATGATCCGCTGCTGACTGCAGTTGGTCAAGTCACAGGTTTAGGGATGGCAGGGTGGCACTACACACACACGTGTGCACTACACAAAGACTCGAGCAATAAATTTCGGCTAAGTTTATCCGAAGTGCCGTCTTTCGTATGAGACCTTGAACAA
This sequence comes from Prionace glauca, assembly GCA_037974335.1. Classification (NCBI taxonomy): domain Eukaryota; kingdom Metazoa; phylum Chordata; class Chondrichthyes; order Carcharhiniformes; family Carcharhinidae; genus Prionace; species Prionace glauca. Next base: position 12,485,106 of record CM075754.1, read on the forward strand.
AGATCCTGCTTGCTCAGATTCGAGGTTCCGTAGCACTGTTGCTAAAGAGAGATGGAGAGTCCTGCCTGGTGCTTGGGATAAATGCATCTTCCTTACCGAACGTCTCCCAAGACAGATCAACTACTGTTGGTGGGATCTTGCTGTGCACCTATTATTTGCTGCATTTCCGACAGTGACTCCACTTCAGAAAGCAGCCTTTCTGGCTGTATCACAGATTGGTCTGGCTCGTGCTCTGTCCAAGACCCAAACTACAAAGGTTCGTGTACGTAGCCCAGTCCATCAGGCAAACCAGCCTCCCATCTGTTGACCCTGTCTAGACTTCCCGCTGCCTCAGGAAAGGCAGCCGGCAGAATCAATGACCCCACGCACCCCGGACATTCTCTCTTCCACCTTCTTCCGTCGGGAAAAAGATACAAAAGTCTGAGGTCCCGTACCGACCGACTCAAGAACAGCTTCTTCCCTGCTGCCGTCAGACTTTTGAATGGACCTACCTCGCATTGAGTTGATCTTTCTCTGCACCCTAGCTGTGACTGTAACACTACATCCGGCACTCTCTCTTTTCCTTCTCTATGAGTGGTATGCTCTGCCTGTATAGTCCGCAAAACACAATACTTTTCACTGTATCCCAATACATGTGACAATAATAAATCAAATCAAAATCATTGGCTGTATTGAGGGGAGGCGGGACGAGGCGGGAAAAGGGAGTTGAGGCCATATCAGAGCAGGCCTAGTCGTATTGAGTGAATCGTAGAATCCCTACGGTACAGAAGAAGACCATTCGGCCCATTGAATCTGCACTAATAACAATCCCACCCAGACCTTATTCCCATAACACCACATACTTATCCTGACACTAAGGGGCAATTTAGCACGGCCACTCAATCTAATCCGCATGTCTTTGGGCTATGGGAGGAAACCGGAGCACCCAGAGGAAACCCACGCAGACATGGGGAGAATGTGCAGATCCCACACAGACAGTGACTCAAACCGGGAATCGAACCTGGGTCCCTGGCGCTGTGAGGCAGCAGTGCTAACCCACTGTGCCACCGTGCAGTGACTCTAAGAGTCTGACAGCAATAAAGCTGTTAAAAGCCTACAGTACAGGAGGAGGCCATTCAGCCCATCAAGCCTATGCCACGCTCTATTCCCATAACCACGTGTGTTTAGCCTACTAATCCCCCTGTCACTAAGGGGCGATTTAGAATAGCCAATCCACTTAACCAGTGCGTCCTTCAGACTGTGGGAAGAAATGGGAGGAAACCCACGCAGACACGGGGAGAACGTACAAATTCTACACAGACAGTGACCCAAGGCCGGGAATTGAACCCGGGCCCTTGGTGCTGTGAGGCAGCAGTGCTCACCACTGTGCCAACTTGGCGCCCCCAATAGATGTGGGATAACTTCGTCCTTTGTCCTGAGCATGAGGGTGGAATAGGCTCGAGGGGCCGAACGACCTATTCCTGTTTGTATGTCGGTGCGTAAAGCAGTTTGAGACTTCCTGAGGTGTTGAGGCAAGTCAAGTTCTATTTGCCTTTCAGACAATTACATTCCTCGCTTGCCCGTTGCGCGGGGGCGCGGACGGTTGAATAGGTTTAAGTCATCATGCTGACACTCATTTGCCTAACTTATTCATGTGTGTGAGCGATGGCTAATTTACCCACAGCCTCCGGAGCTGCGAACACTCCGAACATTGTACATGTCCCCCCCCCCCCTCCCCGGTCATTGTCTCTCTGCCAGACGCATTGTCACAAGAACATGAGGCTGCATTAAAAATACATTTTGTTCTACACACAGCTGGTTGCTGTGAGAAAGAGCAGTGTAAGCAAATTCAATCGTAACGTCAAACAGAAAACTGGGTGGAACCTTGAAGGGGGAAGAATCGCGGTGGGTAATAGTGAAGGAGCTGAGGAGTGGGATGGTTAGCACTGCTGCCTCACAGCGCCAGGGGACCGTGTTCGATTCCCGGCTCGGGACACTGTCTGTGTGGAGTTTGCACATTCTCCCCGTGTCTGCGTGGTTTCCTCCTGTTTCTTCCCACAGCCCAAAGATGTGCTGCTTAGGTGCATTGACCGTGCTAAATTGACACTAGTGTCAGGGGGAATGAACAGGGTAAGTATGTGGTGTTACGGGAATAGGGTCTGGGTGGGATTGTTGTCGGTACAGACTCGATGGGCCAAATGGCCTCCTTTTGTACTGTGGGGGGGGGGGTTCTATTGTTGCCAGACTCCAAGAATCACAGCATGGCAGTCCAGTTGTAACTACTGCTGCCTCACAGCGCCAGGGACCCGGGTTCGATTCCCGGATTGGGTCACTGTCTGTGCCGAGTCTGCACATTCTCCCCATGTCTCTGTGGGTTTCTTCTGAATGCTCCTGTTTCCTCCCACATTCCAAAGATGCGCGGGTTAGATGATAAAAGCAAATGTTAGAATCTTGACAAAGGGTCATCTGGACTCGAAGCGTTTGATCTTTTATTTCCTTACAGATGCTACCAGACCTGCTGAGATTTTCCAGCATTTTCCCTCTTTGGGTGCGGGTTAGGTGCATTGGCCATGCTAAATTCTCCCTCCGTGTACCCAACAAAACACTGGAGTGCGGCACCTAGGGGGTTTTCAAGTAACTTCATTGCAGTGTTAATGTATGTCAACTTGTGACACTAATAAACTAAACTGCATAACTCTACCAAACTAGGCAGTATTGCATGATGGGTTGAATGGTCTCAGGATGTGACATACCTGAAATTATTGGCTGGAATTCTCAGGCTTCGCTTGCTGGGATTCATCTAACCTGCACATCTTTGGACACTAAGGGACAATTTAGCATGGCCAATCCATCTAACCTGCACATCTTTGGACACTAAGGGGCAATTTAGCATGGCCAATCCACCTAACCCGCACATCTTTGGACACTAAGGGACAATTTAGCATGGCCAATCCACCTAACCCGCACATCTTTGGACACTAAGGGACAATTTAGCATGGCCAATCCACCTAACCTGTACATCTTTGGACACTAAGGGGCAATTTAGCATGGCCAATCCACCTAACCCGCACATCTTTGGACACTAAGGGGCAATTTACAATCATAGAATTCTTCCTATGAAGGAGACTATTCGGCCCATCGGCACCAACCACAACCCCACTAAGGCTTTATCCCTACAACCCCATGCATTTACCCTCTCTTGTCCCCCTGACGCTAAGGGGCAATTTAGCATGACCAATCCACCGTAACCCGCACGTCTTTGGACTGTAGGAGAAAACCGGAGCACCCAGAGGAAACTCACGGGGAGAATGTGCAAACTCCACACAGACAGTCACCTGAGGCTGGAATCGAACCCGGGTTCCTGGTGCTGTGAGGCAGCAGTGCTAACCACTGTGGCGCCATGCCGGGAGCGGGGAGAATATGTAGGAAAGAACACTTCTTGTACCAATAAGATAAGAAGACTGAGAATAAAAGTAGTGCATTCCTGAATAAATGATCTAGATTATTTAGATCGGTGCGGGCTCGTTGGGCCGAAGGGCCTGTTTCCCGTGCTGTGTTGTTCTTTGTTGTTATTAGACAAACTCATTCCACTACTTACATCCCATACATGTAATTATATTGTTTCCAATGTGTGATTGAGAGTCTATCTGCTCCTAACAGTTAGTGGAAAGCTGTTTTGCCAAGACTGATAATATTTATTTATACTTGTGTAACCATTTAGAGAGCACTAAAACAAAAAGACAAAAGCCGTGTGAATTTAAAAAATGGAATGAGATTAGGGTCTCCAAGTCCTTTACTTCACATAATCCTGAGATCCCGGTTATAGACAGGGTTTTTTTAAATTCATTTGTGGGACATGGGCATAGTTGGTTGGCACAGCATTTATTGCCCATCCCTAATCTCCCAAGGGCAGTTGAGAGTCAACCATATTGGCTGTGGCTCTGGAGTCACATGTAGGCCAGACCGGGTAATGACGGCAGATTTCCTTCCCTGAAGGGCCATTAGTGACCCAGATGGGTTTTTCCGACAATGGTTTCATCCGTAGATTCTTAATTCCAGATTTTTTTTATTGAATTCAAATTCTACCGTCTGCCGTGGCGGGATTCGAATCTGAATCCCCAGAATCATAGAAACTCTACAGTGCAGAAGGAGGCCATTTGGCCCATCGAGTCTGTACTGAACACGATTCCACCTAGGCCCTATCTCCATAACCCCACTTCTTTATCCTGTTAATCCTTTTGGTAGTAAGGATCAATTTAGCACTGCCAATCCATCTAACCCGCACATCTTTCGGACTGTGGGAGGAAACCGGAGTGTCAGGAGGGAACCCACGCTGACACGGGGAGAATGTGCAAACTCCACACAGACAGTGACCCGAGCTGGGAATCGAACCCTGGTCCCTGGCGCTGTGAGGCAGCAATGCTAACCGCTGTGCCACTGCCTTCCCGAGGGTAAATAGAGAGAATCTGTTCCCTCTCAGGAGAGCGTCAAGAACCAGAGGGCACAGATTCCGAACGAAGGGGAAAAGGAGTAGAAGTGATGTGAGTAAACATTTATTTACCCAGAGGACGATTGGAGTCTGGAATGTGAGAGATGGGGGAGGCAGGTTTGATCGAGGTATTCGAAAGGGAATTGGATTATTACCTGAAAAGAGAATGTGCGAGGTTCTGGGGGATAAGACTTGGCAGCACTTAATAGAGAGCCAGTGTGGACTCGATGGGCCGAATGCCCTCCTTCTACACTGTAAAGATTCCGTGCTTATGAGCTGTCACTACAACAGGCATCTTATGGCTGTTTGTATCCCTCACCCTTCTGAGATAGAAAGTTGTGAGCTCTGGCTCACAACTCAGATCTCTGGCATCCAGAGAACAAAATGTGGGCACCCAACTCAGTGCGGTACTGAGGGAGTGCCACACTGCCTTTCAGACTTTAGACTGGTGTCCTGCCTGCCTTCTCAGGCGGGATTCCAAAATCCCATGGCAAGGGATCCCAGAGTGGGTGAAGGGCCACCAACGTCTCTACTTTCTCAGAAGACTAGGGAAATTTGGCATGTCCACTACGACTCAAAAACTTTTATAGATGCACCATAGAAAGCATCCTTTCCAGATGTATCACAGCTTGGTATGGTCTCCTGCTCTGCCCCAAGACCACAAGAAACTACAAAGGGCTGTGAATGTAACCCAATCCATCAGGCAAACCAGCCTCCCATCACTTGACTCAGTCTACACTTCCTGCTGCTTCGGAAAAGCAGCCAACATTATTAAGGATCCCACGCACCCCATTCATTCTCTCTTCCACCTTCTTCTGTCGGGAAAAAGATACAAAAGTCTGAGGTCACATCCCAACTGACTCAAGAACAGCTTCTTCCCTGCCTCCATCAGACTTTTGAACGGTCCTACCTCGCATTGAGTTGATCTTTCTCTACACCCTCGCTATGACGGTAACACTACATTCTGCACTCTCTCCTTTCCTTCTCTATGAACGGTATACTTTGTCTGTATAGCGCGCAAGAAACAATACCTTTCACTGTATTACAATACATGAGACAATAATAAATCAAATCAAATTATCTTCAAGAAGAAGAGGGGCGTTGTCCCAAGCATTCTGGCAATTGTTCATCCCTTCAACCAGCACTATATCAACTGGTCATTATCGCCTGTTGCTTGTGGGAGCTTGCTGTGCATGTGACGACTGCTCCCAGTGGTTAGCACTGCTGCCTCACAGCGCCAGGGACCCGAGTCCAGCCTCGGGTCACTGTCTGTGCATGTTGTCCCCATCTCTGCGTAGGTTTCCTCCCACAGTCCGAAAAGACGTGCTGGTCAGGTGCTAAACTTTCCCTCGGTGTAACCCGAACAGGTGCCAGAGTGTGACGACTAGGGGGACTTTTACAGTAACTTCATTGCAGTGTTAATGTAAGCCAATAACAAATAAACTTTAAACTAGTAACCCAGAGACCCAGGGAAACGTTCTGGGGACCTGGGGTTCAAATCCCGCCGCGGCAACTGGTGACAAATAAATTCAATTTAAAAAAAGAACCGGCATTAAGAACCGGCTGATGGCCATGGTCGATTGTCGGAAAAATCAGGTTCCCTAATATTCCTTTAGGGAAGGAAATCTGCCTTCTTTACCCAGTCTGGCCTACATGTGACTCCAGAGCCACAGTGACGTGGTGGACTCTGAAGTGGCTGGGCGAGACACTCAGTCCAGGGGGCAATTAGGGATGGGCAATAAATGTTGGCTTTGCCAGAGACACCCACATCCCACGAATGAACAAAAAAAAATTCCATTTTCCTGAGTGCAAACCCCCCTCCCTGCTGCCTCCAACTCCCATCCCCCTCCAACTCCCCCCCACCCTTACATTTCTCCGCATGCTTTCTCCTGAAGCAGGATGCATTCCCACAGTCCACACAGCCTTTTATCTCGATGGATTCCAGCTGTCGAACAAGCGATGTGCAGGCCCTGACTTCCAGAGTAAACTGTTTAGAGATTCCCTGGGCAAGTATCATTAAACAGGGCAAACGGATATGTCCCACGCTGCACCTCGACACCCTTCACCTCCAATCCCGAAAAGTGTTGACGGCCCAGTGCCGTGCGGGGAGCTTCTAGAAGGCTCGCAGCGCTTATTTTTTCCGAATGGATAGTTTTGACTCTGTGTCGAGCTCCTTTCCACACGGCTGCCAGGGTTCAGTGTTACTTCACAGGGTGAAGAAATATGCGGAAGGTGAGAGGGGAGGTTAAAGGTTAAAGGTCAGGGCCGCCACGAGCAAACCTCTAGCTGACCGATAGCCTCTCGGCTGATAAAGACAAGAGTAAGTAGGTCTACTTACCTACTAGAAAGGTAAGTAGGATGCCTTTCTCACCATCCTACTTATAGGCCCTTCCATCTGGGACAAACAGGCCAAGGTCCCTTTATTCCACAGAACTTCCGAGCGTCGCGGCATTCATTGAAAAATTTCATGTCAAATTAGTCCTTTAAAAACAAAGAACAAAGAACATCACAGCACAGGAAATAGGCCCTTCGGCCCTCCAAGCCTGTGCCGCTCATTGGCCCAACTAGACCATTCGTTTGTATTCCTCCATTCCCAGACTTAAACAATCTGCCTCCACCACCCTACTTGGCAGTGCATTCCAGGCCCCCTCTGCGTAAAAAACGTCCCTCTGATATCTGACTTATGCCTCGCCCCTCTCACCTTGAGCCCGTGACCCCTCGTCACCTCCAACCTGGGAAGAAGCTTCCCACTGTTCACCCTATCTATACCCTTCATAATTTTGTACAGCTCTATTAGGTCTCCCCTCATTCCCCGCCTTTCCAGGGAGAACAGCCCCAGTTTACCCAATCTCTCCTCATGTGGGTAATACTTGATTAGTATTTTCAGAGGCACAATGACTCCTCTAGGCCTTTTGGAGTCTTGATAAGTGATATCAATTCTCTTATGGCGGCTGTACCCTTGGAACGATCCCACCTAGGGTGTGACTGTTTTCGCACTGTCTGAGATGTAGTTATTTGTATTTGGTTCTGCCTGCCTGCAGTGAGTGTGGGTGCAATAGTGCCCTCCCTTTAATCCTTTCCATTCCTCTCCTGCTGTGGTCCACGTTCCCTGGGTTTTCCCTGCCACATTAACTATTTATTTTTGCAATGTGGAAAAAAAATGAGAAAAGAGATGAGACCCAGATAGGTAAAAAGGATTAGCCTTGTATTCTGTTCTGTTCATTCGTGGGACATGGGCCCAGTTGGCTGGGCCAGTATTTATTGCCCATCCCGAGTGCAAGTGAGAGTCAACCACATTGCTGTGGCTCTGAAGTCACGTGTAGGCCAGACCGGGTAAGGACGGCAGATTTCCTTGCCTGAGGGACATTAGTGAACCAGATGGGTTTTTCCGACAATGGTTTCATAGTCATTAGTAGATTCTTATTTCTAGACTTTTTTCCCCCCATCATCTGCCGTGGCGGGATTCGAACTCGGGTTACCAGAACATAGTTGGGTTTCTGAATTAATAGATTAGTAATAATTCCACCAGACCATCGCCTCCCTGTTTTAAATTATTCAAATAACAGCAAGTTTATTAAACTTTAAAACAGGCAACAGTAAAGAACGACATTTTCAATTAATTACAATAATAGTTACTCAGAGGGTATTTTTAAATAATGCCCCTACCCCAATCCAAATCTATCTACTTTGCTAAACTCCAAGAATAGACCTTCCCTAAAACAACATCCCATCGGTTTAACACCAGGAGCCCAAATCCAGCAAATAATTACCACACAGGACATATAGCATTCCTTAGGGAAACCTGTCTTCAAGTTTAGAATAGAAATAATAGGGATGGAAGCAGAGAGAGTTCTTCAACTTTCTTTTCAGTTTGAAGGGATCCTGCTTTGCAACTGGATGTGGTTCTGATCTAGGTCGCTAGATTACTGGGCTCTAGTTTGCTTCAGTGAAGTATTTATTCCATAAGACCATAAAATATAGGAGAAGAAATAGGCCATTTGGCCCATCTAGTCTGTTGCGCCATTCAATCATGGCTGATATGATTCTCATCCCCATTCTCCTGCCTCCTCCCCATAACCCTTCATCCCCTATTGATCAAGAACCTGTCTATCTCTGTCTTAAAGATACTCAGTGACCTGGCCTCCACAGCCCTCTGTGGCAAAGCGTTCCACAGATTCACCACGCTCTGGTTCCTCATTGCAGAGGTTCCCTTCACTCTGAGGTTGTGCCTCGAGTTAGTCTGTCCCACTAGTGGAAACATCCTCTCCATGTCCACTCTATCGAGGCCTCTCAGTATTCTATAAGTTTCAGTTAGATCCCACCCCCCCCCCACCCCCCCCAACCTTCTCAACTCCATCGATACAGACCCAGACTCCTCAACTGCTCCTCACTATGACAAACCCTTCATTCTTGGGATTATTCTTGCGAACCTCCTCTGGACCCTTTCCAAGGCCAGCACATCCTTCCTTAGATATGGGGTTCACAATACTCCAAGTGGGGTCTGACCAGAGCCTGATACAGCCTCAGCAGTACATTCCTGCTCTTGTACTCTGGTCCTCTCGGAATGAATGCTAACATTGTATTTGCCTTCCTAACTGCCGACTGAAACTACACGTTAACCTGAAGAGAATCTTGAATTCCCAAGTCCCTTTGTGCTTCAGATTTCCAAACTCTTTTCCCATTTACACCCTGCTACTGGGCCAATCTCACAAGTCCTCAGTGCAGCTAAATCCTTTTCTTCATCATCTATTTCTTAATTTTTGATAAGAGAAGGGATTAAGGGTTATGGGGAGAGGGCGGGAATGTGGAGCTGAGCCACGACAGATCAGCCATGATCTTATTGAATGGCGGGGCAGGCTCGAAGGGCTGGATGGCCTACTCCTGCTCCTATTTCTTATGTTCTTATGTTCTTATATTTGTAATTCCAAACACAAGCAACTCTCTGTGAATTCTGTTTAGCTTTTTGAATACCTTCTCCCATACATTGTGTCTTTCCCAACACTCCCCCTGAATAAACTGACCTAGACTGAGGCAAATCCCCCAATATTTAGATAAAGATTATCCCAGTCTGTGTCTAGATGCTCTTCATCACCCCGACCTTCCTCAGGTATTTTCAATTCCTGCTCGTGAATCAACGATGTTGCGTTTATATAGCGCCCGTAAACCATTCTCAAAGTGCTCCACAAGAGTAATGTCAAACACACTTGTATTGGGGCAGCACGGTGGCACAGTGGTTAGCACTGCTGCGTCACAACGCTAGGGACCCAGATTCAATTCCCGGCTTGGGTCACTGCCTGTGCAGATTCTGCACATTCTCCCCGTGTCTGCATGGGTTTTCTCCCTGGTGCCCCGCTTTCCTCCCACAGCCCAAAAGATGAGCAGGTTAGGTGGATTGGCCATTATAAATTGTCCCTTAGTGTCCAAAGATGTGCAGGTTAGGTGGATTGGCCATTATAAATTGCCCCTTAGTGTACAAAGATGTGTAGGTTAGGTGGATTGGCCATGCTAAATTGCCCCTTAGTGTCCAAGGATGTGTAGGTTAGGTGGATTGGCCATGCTAAATTATCCCTTCGTGTCCAAAGATGTGCAGGTTAAGTGGATTGGCCATGCTAAATTGCCCCTTAGTGTCCAAAGATGTGCAGGTTAGGTGGATTGGCCATGCTAAATTGCCCCTTAGTGTCCAAAGATGTGCAGGTTAGGTGGATTGGCCATGCTAAATTGCCCCTTAGTGTCCAAAGATGTGCAGGTTAGGTGGATTGGCCATGCTAAATTGCCCCTTAGTGCCCAACGATGTGTAGGTTAGGTCGATTGGCCATGCTAAATTGCCCCTTAATGTTCAAAGATCTGTAGGTTAGATGGTAAATGTGTGGAGTTACAGGGATAGGGGCAGGGGAGAGGGCCTGGGCAAGATGGTCTGTTGGAGAAATAGTGCTGATTTGATGGGCCAAATGGCCTCTTCTGCCCTCTCAGGATCCTGTGATTTATGATATTGAGTGTTGCAATGCTGCTCTGTTACTGGAGTGTGAGGTCACATTACTTGACAAGTGTCAAAATGAGGTCACGGTGATAAGAAGTCGAGGAGAGGAGTGTAGCTCTGAAGAGGCAGAGTTGACAAAAATCGGCTGAGCTGGAGGCCAGAAGGGCGAGGGATCCTGGAGGCTTGTAGGGCTGGAAGTGGCTACAGGGGTAGGTGTGGGAGATCGGTGAGGCCTTGTGGAAGTATGTGCGACTCAAGAATAATCATTGTAACTAGTGGGTATTGCTTGAGGGCAAACAGTGAGCACAGGAGTGATAGATGGACAGGAGTATGATGCGGGTCTCATGACAAACTACCTCAGAGAAAAATCGAAAGTGTTTGGGACGGGGGTGGGGAGCCACCATGTGCCCCCGTCAAACACGCCTCACGAGCATACTTAAACCCCTCAGAGCCCAGGATTCATGCCAGCAAGAACAGTTCTCACAAAACTTCGAAAGTCGACTAGCAGAAAGTATTCCAAATATTTTTGCTTCAGTCGAGGCCTGGTCCCATGGGGATTCCTCCAAGATCTATTTCCAATGATGCCAAGACTGAATAAGTCTCCAAAGAGTGATAGCCCCCGGCTGAGTTCCGCTTGTCGTGATGGAGAATTCCGACTGTTCCCAGACTAACACGGTTCACCTGGAAGGGGGTGGGGGGGGTGGGGGGTGGTCTCGGGTTTGCGTTTCTGAAAACGTCGGCAAAAAGTGACACAGTGAGCACGTGA
>CM075754.1:13136416-13188971 GCA_037974335.1 Prionace glauca
GGGAAACTGGTTGGAGTCATACCTGGCGCAAAGGAAGATGGTTCTGGTGGTTGGAGTCAATCATCTCAGCTCCAGGACATCACTACGGGAGTTCCTCAGGGAGTGTCCTACACCCCAACCATCTTCAGCTGCCTCATCAATGACTTTCCTTCCATCATAAGGTCAGGAGTTCAATGTTCAGCATCATTCATGATTCCTCAGATACTGAAGCAGTTCATGTCCAAATGCAACAAGATCCAAACTTGGGCTGACAAATGGCAAGTAACATTTCCATCACACAAGTCCCAGGCAATGACCATCTCCAACAAGAGAGAATCTAACCATCTCCCCTTGACATTCAATAGCATTGCCATCACTATCAACACCCTGGGGGTTACCATTGAGCAGAAATTTAACTGAACCCAGCCATGTAAATATTGTGGCTACAAGACCAGGTCAGAGGCGAGGAATCCTGCAGAGAGTAACTCACCTCCTGACTCCCCAAAGTCAGGAGTGTGCACTCGCCTGGGTGGCTGCAGCTCCGACAACACTCGAGAAGCTCGACACCATCCAGGACAAAGCAGCCACCTTAATTGCTGCCACTTCTACCAACATCCACTCCAGCACCGATACACAGTGGCAACCATGTGTACCATCTACAAGATGCACTGTAGGAACTCGCGAATGCTTCTTAGACAGCGCCTTCCAAACACACAACCACTAACTAACATCTAGAAGGACAAGGGCAGCAGATACATGGGAACACCACCACCTACAAGTTCCCGTCCAGCCCACTCACCATCCTGACTTGGAAATATATCGGCCATTCGTTCACTGTCGCTGGGTCAAAATCCTGGAACTCCCTCTCTAACAGCACTGTGGGTGTACCTACACCTCGGGGACTGCTGCGATTCAAGAAGGCAGCTCATCACCACCTTCTCAAGGGGCAGTTAGGGATGGGCAATAAATGCTGACCTAGCTGGCGACACCAACATCCGGTATATTTAGAAAACCCTGCCTCCAGGGACTACTGTCTATAACATTTCTAGGGTTGCCAACCCTCCAGGATTGGCCTGGGGTCTCCAGAAACTAAAGACCAATCTCCAGCACACTGCGATGTGTGTGACCCTGGAGAAAAATAATTAGGACCTAAACAAAAGTTTTTTTTTTTAGCCATTTACTTTGAGCATTTCTCTTTAACTCAAAACGTTGGCTCTATTCTCTCTCCACAAACGTTGCTCAGGCCTGCTGTGATTTTCCAGCATCTTCTGTCCTCATTGTGTTAAAAATATGGAAAATAGGGGAAGGAAATATCTGTTTGGTTAGCAGTCACAGAATCAGAGAATCCCGACGGTGCAGAAGGAGGTCATTTTGTCCGTCAATTCTACACTGACCATAATCCCAGCCAGGCCCTATTCCTGCAAAACCACACACTTATCCTGCTAATCTCCTTGTCACTGAGGGATAATTCAGCATGGCCGATCCATCTAACTATACATCTTTGGACACTAAGGGACCATTTAGCATGGTCAATCCACCTAACCTGCTCATCTTTGGACACAATAGGGCAATTTAGCACGGCCAATCCATCTAACCTGCTCATCTTTGGACGCTAAGGGACCATTTAACATGACCAATCCACCTAATCACATCTTTAGACAATCCTCCAGGCCAATCCTGGAGGACCAAGCATCATCCAATTGGATGATGAGTGTTTTAGCTTTCTAATTGGCGTGGGAAGGCAGTGCGTCGCAAGGATGGAAGTATTGGCCGACTAATGGCTGGAGTGTGAGGGGCAAGTCACATGGTGGAACCTTCAGGAAAAGTACACTTAATCATATTTCATAGAACCCTACAGTGCAGAAACAGGCCCTTCGGCCCATCGAGTCTGCACCGAACACAATCCCACCCAGACCCTATCCCCATATCCCTACACATTTACCTGCTAATCCCTCTAACCTACACATCCCAGGATACTAAGGGGCAATTTTAGCATAGCCAATGAACCTAACCCGCACATCTTTGGACTGTGGGAGGAAACCGGAGCACCCGGAGAAAACCCACGCAGACACGAGGAGAATGTGCAAACTCCACACAAGCAGTGACCCGAGCCGGGAATCGAACCCAGGTCCCTGGAGCTGTGAAGCAGCAGTGCTAACCACTGTGCTACCGTGCCGCCCTAAATTTGGTAACACTGTACTCCCTAATTAATTAGATAGCAGTGAGTAAAGGCCAGTAATGTGTTCCTTGGCCCTCACTTTCACACACAGGCTTTGAGGCCTAACTCAATTCCTTGATTTAAGAAGGCAAATGCATTCGGAATATTGTGAGCAATTTTGGGCTCCGTACCTAAGGAAGAATGTGCTGGAGAGAGTCCGGAGGAGGTTCACAAGGATGATCCCTGGGATGAAGAGCTTGTCGTATGAGGAGTGTCTGATGGCTCTGAGTCTGTGCTCGTTGGAGTTTAGATGGATGGGGTGGAGGGGGGGGTGGAATCTCATTGAAACTTACAGAATATTGAAAGGCTTGGACTGAGGGGACATGGGGAAGATACTTCCATTTGTCGGAGAGACTAGGATCTGAGGGCACAGCCTCAGAGTAAAGGTACGACCGTTTATGGACGAAAAGGGATTTATGGACGAAAAGGGGTTAGTTTAGGCTAGTGGGTCATTGTTTTGTAACTGGTCAGCGCAACATCGTGGGCCGAAGGGCCTGTTCTGCGCTGTAATGTTCTATGTTCTATGTTCTATGTTTAGTGAGGAGTAATTTCTTCAGCCAGAGGGTGGTGAATCTATGGAATTCATTGCCACAGAGGAGGCCAGGTCACTGAGTCATAGAATCCCTATGGAAGCCCATTCAGCCCATTGAGTCTTCACCGAGCACAATCCCACCTATTTCCCCTAGCTAGTACGCCTGACACTAAGGGACAATTTAGCATGGCCAATCAACCTAACCCGCACATCTTTCAGACTGTGGGAGGAAAGCAGAGCACCCGGAGGAAACCCACGCAGACACGGGGAGAATGTGCAGACCCAAACTGGAAATCGAACCCCGGCGCTGTGAGGCGTCGATGGTAGTCATGACGTGGAGATGCCAGCGTTGGACTGGGGTAAAACAGAAAGAAATCTCACAACACTAGGTTAAAGTCCAGCAAGTTTACTTGTAGCAAGCAAACTTGCTGGACTTTAAGCTGATGTTGTGAGATTTCTTGCTGTGAGGCAGGAGTGCCAACCACTGTGCCGTCCATAGTGTATCTGAGACAGAGGTAGAATCTTGATCAGTCAGGGGGATCAAAGTTTATGGGGAGAAGGGGGAGAATAGATTGAGAGCCATGGTGGAATGGCGGAGCAGTCTCGATGGGCCGAATGGCCTAATTCTGTGTTTGGCCTCATGTACTGTCCAAATCTCTGGATCGTGGAGTCAGAGGCAGCTTGTTTGGCGGATTAAAACTGATAATAAACTAGGGCGGCTTTCGTTAGAATAAAGGAGATTAAGAGGTGATTTGTTTAGAGATATTTTAAATGATGAAGGGATTGGAGAGGGCGGCTGGAACGAGATTATTTCCAGTGATTACAGAGCTCAAGAACAAGCGGACGTAAATGCAAGATTAAATGTCAGAGATTTAGGCCAGGGAGCGAGGGGCTGTGGAACGGGCGTTAGCGATCACTGCAACAGATCCCACTTAGGGATAGGTGAGATACACGGTTGAATGAAAGATAGGAACAGGTGGCACAACGGGTTAGTGCTGCTGCCTCACAGCACCAGGGACCCGGTTCGATTCCCGGCTTGGGTCACTGTCTGAATGGAGTTTGCATGTTCTACCCGTGTCTGTGTGGGTTTCCTCCAGGTGGGTTCCCTCCCTCCTTTGCCTGCCTCAAGGGTGGCACAGTGGGTTAGCGCTGTTGCTTCACAGTGCCAGGGACCCGGTTCGATTCCCGGCCTCGGGTCACTGTCTGTGTGGAGTCTGCACATTCTCCCCGTGTCTGCCTGGGTTTCCTCCCCCCAGGTGCTCCGGTTTCCTCCCACAGTCCACAGAATTATAGAATCCGACAGTGAAGAAGGAGGCCATTCAGCCCATCAGCTCTGCACCGACCACAATCCCACCCAGGCCCTATCCCCGTAACCCCATGCATTTACCTTAGCAAGTCCCCCTGACACTAAGGGGCAATTTTAGCACGGCCAATCCACCTAACCCAGACATCTTTGGAATGTGGGAGGAAACCGGAGTATCCGGAGGAAACCCACGCAGACACGGGGAGAATGTGCAAACTCCACACAGACAGTGATCCCAAGCCGGGAATCGAACCCGGGTCCCTGGCGCTGCAGAGCTGAGCATCATTTGGCAAAATATGTGTGGAGGATGGGGTGGGAAAGGGAGAATGAAGCTTCTGAAAAGTGAGAATCTCAGTGTTGTGACAGTGACAGGTTGCCCTTTAACCCTTCACCTCAGCCTCGTTACCCTTCGTGACCTTTACCAGGTCCTGTTTGGTTTCTCTTTGTCACTCTCCAAGCATTTGTTTGCTGTTCTAGCCTCGTTTCTTTCTGACTTGGTCGATCTCCAACCCTCCCCTTAGCCTGGCCACTGCTAAAAATGTTGCATCGCAACCCACTCCCCTCCCCCACTTCTCTCTCTCCTCCCTCTCTCTCTTCTTCCATCGTCCCCTCCCTCTCTCTCTCTCTCTCTCTCTCCCTCTGTCTCCCTCTCCCCCCACAAACTCTCTCTCTCTCTCCTGCCCCCTTCACCCCTCCCTCTCTTTCTCTCCCATCTCCCTAACCTCCTCCCTCTCTCTCTCTCTCTCCCTCCCTCCCTCTCTTTCTCTTCCTCCTTCTCCCTCTCTCTCCCCTCCCTTTCACTCTCCCCCTTCCTTCTCTTCCTCTCTCTCCCCCTTCGTCTCTCTCTCTCTCTTTCTCTCTCCCCCCCTCTCTCTCTCCCATTCTCTCTCTCCCATTCTCTCTCTCCCATTCTCTCTCTCCCTCTCTCTCTCTCTCCCTCTCTCTCTCTCTCCCTCCGTCTCCCTCTCCCCTCTCTCTCTCCCCCCACAAACTCTCTCTCTCTCCCGCCCCCTTCACCCCTCCCTCTCTTTCTCTCCCATCTCCCTAACCTCTTCTCTCTCTCTCTCTCCCTCCCTCCCTCCCTCCCTCCCTCTCTTTCTCTTCCTCCTTCTCCCTCTCTCTCCCCCCTCCCTTTCTCTCTCCCCCTTCCTTATCTCCCTCTCTCTCTCCCTTCGTCTCTCTCTCTCTCTTTCTCTCTCTCTCTCCCTCTCCCTCTCTCCCATTCTCTCTCTCTCCCATTCTCTCTCTCCCTCTCCCTCTCTCCCATTCTCTCTCTCTCCCCCTCCCTCTCCCTCTCTCCCATTCTCTCTCTCCCATTCTCCCTCCCTCCCTCCCTCCCTCTCTCTCTCTCTCTCTCTCTCTCTCACCCTACCCTCCATCTGTCACCTGCAGCCTGGCTCGTTCCTCTGACAGCTGCCACGTCTCACAGTGACCTCCCCTCACCCAACTCCTCCCCTCCCCCAGTCCCCCCAGCCACCCGAAGCCAACCCCCTCCATCTGGAGGCCCCCACATGGCTTTGGATTAATCCAGTTACTCAGACTCAATCACAAGCCTAAACCAGAGGCTGCTTTCAAGGGGAACGGACGCTTTGAATTTTCCATTGTCGTTCCTTGCCTCTGCCGTTCCTCAAGGATTTATCAGATGATTTGTCCCCCACAGTTTAACATTCCTCCTTTTTTATTCCCTATTACGTTGTACACAGACTATGTCCAGGTTTCTTCTCTGCGCCTTTGGTGATTCTGCCATCAGCTCTTGAGCTTTGCAATTCCCTCCCTAAACCTTTCCACTGCGCTCTCCCTTTAAAGATTCTCTTTATTGACCAAGATTTTGGTCACCCCCTGTCCTAATATCTCCCAGTGGAGAGAAGGACTAGCAGGACTAGAGGGCATGACCTCAAGATAAAGGGTGGGGAGCAGTTTAGATCGGAGTTGAGGAGGAACTTCTTCACTCAAAGGGTGGTGAATCTCTGGAATTCTCTGCCCGTTGAAGTGGTGGAGGCTGCCTCACTAAATATTTTTAAGTCACGGGTAGATAGGTTTTTGGCAGGCAAGGGAATTAAGGGTTATGGGGAGAGGGCGGGAAGGTGGAACTGCTCCATTTCAGATCAGCCATGATCTTATTGAATGGTGGGGCAGGCTCGAAGGGCTAGATGGCCTCCTCCTGCTCCTATTTCTTATGTTCTTATGACGTGGAGGCTTTGGAGAGAGTACAGGAAAGGTTTACCAGGGTGTTGCCTGGTGTGGAGGGTCTTAGCCAGGAGGAGAGATTGGGTAAACTGGGGTTGTTCTCCCTGGAAAGACGGAGGATGAGGGGCAACCTAATAGCGGTGTATAAGATTGTGAAGGGCACAGACAGGGTGAACAGTGGGAAGCTTTTTCCCAGGTTGGAGGTGACAAACACAAGGGGTCACGGGCTCAAGGTGAGGGGGACAAGGTTCAACACAGGGGGGGACGTATTTTACACAGAGGGTGGTGGGGGCCTGGAATGCACTGCCAAGTAGGGTGGTTGAGGTGGACACGCTGGGATCATTTAAGACTTATCTAGATAGCCACATGAACAGACTGGGAATAGAGGAATACAAACAGATGGTCTAGTTGGGCTCATGAGGCTTGGAGGGCCGAAGGGCCTGTTTCCTGTGCTGTTTTGTTCTTTTGTTCTTTGGTTAGCACTGCTGCCTCACAGGGACCCAATGTGGAACGCCATAAGCGCAGACAAAGGTCATGGGTGGAAGAGGGAACTCACAATGTTAAAATGGCGGCGCAGGCTCGTTGGGCCGAAGGGCCTGTTTCCCGTGCTGTGTTGTTCTTTGATCCAGGTTCGATTCCCAGCCTTGGGTCACTGTCTATGCGGAGTCTGCACATTCTCCCCGTATCTGGGTGGGTTTCCTCCGGGTGCTCCGGTTTCCTCCCACAGTCCAAAAGACGTACTGGTTAGCGTGCATTGGCCGTGCTAAATTCTCCCTCAGCGTACCCGAACAAGCACCGGAATGTGGGGGATTTTCACAGTAACTTCATTGCAGTGTTAATGTAACTTGTGACAATAATAAATCGACTTAAACTTGGATGGTTTGGTGTCAAAGCCTGTTTGATAATGGCTGCTCGGGCCATTTTGCTACGCTAAAGGCACTATATAATTGCAAGTTGTTGTTGTTGCTGTGGGTTTCGATCAAACCGTCCACATTTAACCCGGGCTTTTATAATATTTGTTCCTGGGACACGGGTGTCGCTGGTTGGCCAGTGTTTATTGCCAATCCCTGGTTGCCCGAGGGCAGTTGTAGTCAACCACATCACTGTGGCTCTGGAGTTACATGTAGGCCAGACTGGGTAAGGACAGCAGATTTCCATCCCTAAAGGGACATGAGTGACCCAGATGGGTTTTTCCGACAATGGTTTCATGGTCATCCGTAGATTCTTAATTCCAGATTTTTTTAAAGAAATTCAAATTCCACCAGCTGCTGCGGACGGGATTCGAACCCGGGTCCCCCAGAACATTAGCTGAATTGCTGGATTAAGAGTCCAGCGATAATACCGCTAGGCCATCACCCTCTTCTCAGGAGGGTTCGCGCCTCTGTCATAGAATCACACTCGCGCAGAAGGAGGCCATTCAGCCCATCGAGCCTACACCATCAACAATCCCACCTAGGCCCCTATCCCCATAATCCTGCATATTTACCCGGCTAATTCCCCCTGACAACTAAGGGCCAATTCAGCCTGACCAATCAACCTAACCCGCACATCGCTAGACTATTAATCCAGAAACTCAGCTAATGTTCAGGGGACCCCGGGTTCAAAGGGTCAGTTCCAAGCTCTGGGCTTATTTTCATGCTTATTTTCGGGAGGCAGTTCTTGAGCCGTTGTTGCAGTTTAATAACTCGGAGTGGTTTTCTCGGGCACTCGTTAAGCATCAACCAGGTTTGGGCTGGACTGGGAGTCACATATCCACTCGGACAGGAAAGGACGACAACTTTTCCTCACGGACATTCGGGTCCGGTTTGTTTCCCCTTAGGGCGGCACGGTAGCACAGTGGGTTAGCACTGCTGCTTCACAGCTCCAGGGTCCTGGGTTCGATTCCCGGCTCGGGTCACTGCCTGTGTGGAGTTTGCACATTCTCCTCGTGTCTGCGTGGGTTTTCTCCGGGTGCTCCGGTTTCCTCCCACAGTCCAAAGATGTGTGGGTTAGGTTCATTGGCTATGCTAAAATTGCCCCTTAGTATCCTGGGATGTGTAGGTTAGAGGGATTAGCAGGGATATGGGGATAGGGTCTGGGTGGGATTGTGTTCGGTGCAGACTCGATGGGCCGAAGGGCCTGTTTCTGCACTGTAGGGTTCTATGTAAGTCTATGTAATGTCCTGATACCGTTTCTATATTGTACGTTTTGTCCCTTTACATCTTGTGGGTACAGATGGCACAGTGGGTTAGCACTGCTGCCTCACAGCGCCAGGGACCCAGGTTCGATTCCAAGCCCCGGGTCACTGTCTGTGCAGAGTTTGCACGTTAGGATCATAAACTCCTACAGTGCAGAAGGAGGCCATTCAGCCTATCGAGTCTGCACCGACCGCAAGCCCTATTCCTGTAACCCCGTGTATTTACCCTAGCTGGTCTCCCTGACACTAACGGACAAATTAGCATGGCCAATCCATCTAACCCACACACCTTTGGAGAAAGAGAGAGAGAGGAAACGGGATCACCTGGAGGAAACCCACACAGACACAGGGAGAACGTGCAGACTCCACACAGACAGTGACCCAAGGCTGGGAATTGAACCCAGGTCCCTGGCACTACGAGGCAGCAGTGCTAACCACTGTACCACCGTGCCACCCTCCACATCCTCCCTATGCGCATGAGTTTTCTCCGAGTGCTCCAGTTTCCTCCCACAGTCCAAAGATGTGCAGGTTAGTTGCACTAAATTGGACATGCTAAATTGCCCCAAGTTAAATATGTGGGGTTATGGTGATAGAGCATGGGTGACATCATTGTCAGTGCAGACTCGATGGGCCAAATAGCCTCCTTCTGCACAGCAGGGGTTTTATGATTCGGGAATGGGATGGAGCGGGTTGGAATGGGATGGAACGAGTTGGAATGGGATGGAGCAGGTTGGAATGGGATGGAGTGAGTTGGATTGGGATGGAGCGGGTTGGAATGGGATGGAGCGGGTTGGAATGGGATGGAGCGGGTTGGAATGGGATGGAGCGGGTTGGATTGGGATGGAGCGGGATGGAATGGGATGGAGCGGGATGGAATGGGATGGAGCGGGATGGAATGGGATGGAGCGAGTTGGAATGGGATGGAGCGGGATGGAATGGGATGGAGCGGGTTGGAATGGGATGGAGCGGGTTGGAATGGGATGGAGCGGGTTGGATTGGGATGGAGCAGGATGGAATGGGATGGAGCGAGTTGGATTGGGATGGAGCGAGTTGGATTGGGATGGAGCGGGTTGGAATGGGATGGAGCGGGATGGAATAGGATGGAGCAGGATGGAATGGGATGAAGTGAGTTGGAGCGGGATGGAATGAGTTGGAATGGGATGGAGTGAGTTGGATTGGGATGGAGCAGGATGGAATGGGATGGAGTGAGTTGGAATGGGATGGAGCGGGTTGGATTGGGATGGAGCGGGTTGGATTGGGATGGAGCGGGTTGGAATGGGATGGAGCGGGTTGGAATGGGATGGAGCGGGTTGGAATGGGATGGAGCGGGTTGGAATGGGATGGAGCGGGTTGGAATGGGATGGAGCGAGTTGGAATGGGATGGAGCGGGATGGAATGGGATGGAGCGGGTTGGAATGGGATGGAGCGGGTTGGAATGGGATGGAGCGGGTTGGAATGGGATGGAGCGGGTTGGAATGGGATGGAGCGGGATGGAATGGGATGGAGCAAGTTGGAATGGGATGGAGCGGGATGGAATGGGATGGAGCGGGTTGGAATGGGATGGAGCGGGTTGGAATGGGATGGAGCGGGTTGGAATGGGATGGAGCGGGTTGGATTGGGATGGAGCGGGTTGGATTGGGATGGAGCGGGATGGAATGGGATGGAGCGGGTTGGAATGGGATGGAGCGGGTTGGAATGGGATGGAGCGGGATGGAATGGGATGGAGCGAGTTGGAATGGGATGGAGCGGGATGGAATGGGATGGAGCGGGTTGGAATGGGATGGAGCGGGTTGGAATGGGATGGAGCGGGTTGGAATGGGATGGAGCGGGTTGGATTGGGATGGAGCGGGATGGAATGGGATGGAGCGGGTTGGAATGGGATGGAGCGGGTTGGATTGGGATGGAGCGGGTTGGAATGGGATGGAGCGGGTTGGAATGGGATGGAGCGGGTTGGAATGGGATGGAGCGGGTTGGATTGGGATGGAGCGGGATGGAATGGGATGGAGCGGGTTGGAATGGGATGGAGCGGGTTGGAATGGGATGGAGCAGGTTGGATTGGGATGGAGCAGGATGGAATGGGATGGAGCGAGTTGGATTGGGATGGAGCGAGTTGGATTGGGATGGAGCGGGTTGGAATGGGATGGAGCGGGTTGGAATAGGATGGAGCAGGATGGAATGGGATGAAGTGAGTTGGAGCGGGATGGAATGAGTTGGAATGGGATGGAGTGAGTTGGATTGGGATGGAGCAGGATGGAATGGGATGGAGTGAGTTGGAATGGGATGGAGCGGGTTGGATTGGGATGGAGCGGGTTGGATTGGGATGGAGCGGGTTGGAATGGGATGGAGCGGGTTGGAATGGGATGGAGCGGGTTGGAATGGGATGGAGCGGGTTGGAATGGGATGGAGCGGGTTGGATTGGGATGGAGCGGGATGGAATGGGATGGAGTGAGTTGGAATGGGATGGAGCGAGTTGGAATGGGATGGAGCGGGATGGAATGGGATGGAGCGGGTTGGAATGGGATGGAGCGGGTTGGAATGGGATGGAGCGGGTTGGATTGGGATGGAGCGGGTTGGAATGGGATGGAGCGGGTTGGAATGGGATGGAGCGGGATGGAATGGGATGGAGCGAGTTGGAATGGGATGGAGCGGGATGGAATGGGATGGAGCGGGTTGGAATGGGATGGAGCGGGTTGGAATGGGATGGAGCGGGTTGGAATGGGATGGAGCGGGTTGGATTGGGATGGAGCGGGATGGAATGGGATGGAGCGGGTTGGAATGGGATGGAGCGGGTTGGATTGGGATGGAGCGGGTTGGAATGGGATGGAGCGGGTTGGAATGGGATGGAGCGGGTTGGATTGGGATGGAGCGGGATGGAATGGGATGGAGCGGGTTGGAATGGGATGGAGCGGGTTGGAATGGGATGGAGCAGGTTGGATTGGGATGGAGCAGGATGGAATGGGATGGAGCGAGTTGGATTGGGATGGAGCGAGTTGGATTGGGATGGAGCGGGTTGGAATGGGATGGAGCGGGTTGGAATAGGATGGAGCAGGATGGAATGGGATGAAGTGAGTTGGAGCGGGATGGAATGAGTTGGAATGGGATGGAGTGAGTTGGATTGGGATGGAGCAGGATGGAATGGGATGGAGTGAGTTGGAATGGGATGGAGCGGGTTGGATTGGGATGGAGTGGGTTGGATTGGGATGGAGCGGGTTGGAATGGGATGGAGCGGGTTGGAATGGGATGGAGCGGGTTGGAATGGGATGGAGCGGGTTGGATTGGGATGGAGCGGGATGGAATGGGATGGAGCGAGTTGGAATGGGATGGAGCGAGTTGGAATGGGATGGAGCGGGATGGAATGGGATGGAGCGGGTTGGAATGGGATGGAGCGGGTTGGAATGGGATGGAGCGGGTTGGATTGGGATGGAGCAGGATGGAATGGGATGGAGCGAGTTGGATTGGGATGGAGCGAGTTGGATTGGGATGGAGCGGGTTGGAATGGGATGGAGAAGGATGGAATAGGATGGAGCGGGTTGGAATAGGATGGAGCAGGATGGAATGGGATGGAGTGAGTTGGAGCGGGATGGAATGAGTTGGAATGGGATGGAGTGAGTTGGATTGGGATGGAGCAGGATGGAATGGGATGGAGTGAGTTGGATTGGAATGGAGCAGGATGGAATGGGATGGAGCGGGTTGGATTGGGATGGAGCGAGTTGGATTGGGATGGAGCGGGTTGGAATGGGATGGAGCGGGTTGGAATAGGATGGAGCAGGATGGAATGGGATGAAGTGAGTTGGAGCGGGATGGAATGAGTTGGAATGGGATGGAGTGAGTTGGATTGGGATGGAGCAGGATGGAATGGGATGGAGTGAGTTGGAATGGGATGGAGCGGGTTGGATTGGGATGGAGCGCGTTGGATTGGGATGGAGCGGGTTGGAATGGGATGGAGCGGGTTGGAATGGGATGGAGCGGGTTGGAATGGGATGGAGCGGGTTGGAATGGGATGGAGCGGGTTGGATTGGGATGGAGCGGGATGGAATGGGATGGAGCGAGTTGGAATGGGATGGAGCGAGTTGGAATGGGATGGAGCGGGATGGAATGGGATGGAGCGGGTTGGAATGGGATGGAGCGGGTTGGAATGGGATGGAGCGGGTTGGATTGGGATGGAGCGGGATGGAATGGGATGGAGCGGGTTGGAATGGGATGGAGCGGGTTGGAATGGGATGGAGCGGGATGGAATGGGATGGAGTGGGTTGGATTGGGATGGAGCGGGATGGAATGGGATGGAGCGGGTTGGAATGGGATGGAGCGGGTTGGATTGGGATGGAGCGGGTTGGAATGGGATGGAGCGGGTTGGAATGGGATGGAGTGGGTTGGAATGGGATGGAGCGGGTTGGATTGGGATGTAGCGGGATGGAATGGGATGGAGCGGGTTGGAATGGGATGGAGCGGGTTGGAATGGGATGGAGCAGGTTGGATTGGGATGGAGCAGGATGGAATGGGATGGAGCGAGTTGAATTGGGATGGAGCGAGTTGGATTGGGATGGAGCGGGTTGGAATGGGATGGAGCGGGTTGGAATAGGATGGAGCAGGATGGAATGGGATGAAGTGAGTTGGAGCGGGATGGAATGAGTTGGAATGGGATGGAGTGAGTTGGATTGGGATGGAGCAGGATGGAATGGGATGGAGTGAGTTGGAATGGGATGGAGCGGGTTGGATTGGGATGGAGCGGGTTGGATTGGGATGGAGCGGGTTGGAATGGGATGGAGCGGGTTGGAATGGGATGGAGCGGGTTGGAATGGGATGGAGCGGGTTGGAATGGGATGGAGCGGGTTGGATTGGGATGGAGCGGGATGGAATGGGATGGAGCGAGTTGGAATGGGATGGAGCGAGTTGGAATGGGATGGAGCGGGATGGAATGGGATGGAGCGGGTTGGAATGGGATGGAGCGGGTTGGAATGGGATGGAGCGGGTTGGATTGTGATGGAGCAGGATGGAATGGGATGGAGCGGGTTGGAATGGGATGGAGCGGGTTGGAATGGGATGGAGCGGGTTGGATTGTGATGGAGCAGGATGGAATGGGATGGAGCGAGTTGGATTGGGATGGAGCGAGTTGGAATAGGATGGAGCAGGATGGAATGGGATGGAGTGAGTTGGAGCGGGATGGAATGAGTTGGAATGGGATGGAGTGAGTTGGATTGGGATGGAGCAGGATGGAATGGGATGGAGTGAGTTGGATTGGAATGGAGCAGGATGGAATGGGATGGAGCGGGTTGGAATGGGATGGAGCAGGATGGAATAGGATGGAGTGGGTTGGAATAGGATGGAGCAGGATAGAATGGGATGGAGTGAGTTGGAATAGGATGGAGCAGGATGGAATGGGATGGAGTGAGTTGGAGCGGGATGGAACGAGTTGGAATGGGATGGAGCAGGATGGAGCAGGTTGGAATGGGATGGAATGAGTTGGATTGAGATGGAGCAGGATGGAATGGGATGGAGCGGGTTGGAAGGGGATGGAGCGGGTTGGATTGGGATGGAGTGAATTGGATTGGGATGGAGCAGGATGGAATGGGATGGAGCAGGATGACTCGGGTGGAATCAAGCTTTCCTGTGTTAGATGCATGAAAACATGAATCTTTACTCCTTGACTGACTGTGGTAGTATTTTATCTCTATCACAACCAGCGCTGCAAAGGCTGCTTTTTTTTGACATTTGATAACAGCAACTTAGAAATAACATATTCTCACCAGTGCATGATAATCAAAGTATCCTTGAATTGATTTTTAAACATGAAGGCCTCTTGCCCATTTGCTTGCAGGCAGGGTTGACCAGAGCCCCTGTTCTCCATTTTGAACCACACACAGGGCGGCAGCCTCCATTTTGTAACGTTATCCCGGTGTGTGAAAGTGAGCAGAAGAGGGAACTACAAATTGTAAGGGATTCACAATGCTAGATGTCATCAAATTAAATGGCTTTGCAACAACGAGGCCCCACGAAGCATTACACAAGATTTACAGACAGGCGATTTGGCCCTGCACTGTATCTAACCCTACCAGTCCTTAAGGCATCCAGTGTAGTGATCATCATTCTGTCTGCAAAGTTTTTGTTCATATTCATGACCTATTTCCATCAATTGAACTCAGATTTCACCATCTGCCATGGTGGGATTTGAACCCAGGTTCCCAGAGCATCACTAATCCAGTGACAATCCCTGTGCACCACCACCTCCCTCCTTCTCAAAGGGGCGATATCACACTGGCCTGAAGCAGTGAGCGCTCTGAGCTCCAGCAATGGTCAATGAATTTCACATCACCTTTTAGTAATGTTTTTTATTCATTTGTGGGACATGGGTGTCGCTGGCTGGGCCAGTATTTATTACCCATCCCTAGTTGCCCCTTGAGAAGGTGGCAGTGAGCTGCCTTCTTGAATCACTGCAGTCCATGTGCTGGGGATTGAGCTGTTAGGGAGGGAATTTGACCCTGCGACTGTGAAGGAATGGCCAATATATTTCCAAGTCAGGATGGTGAGTGGCTTGGAGGGGAACTTGTTTCCCATGGTGCTTCCCATGTATCTGCTGCCCTTGTCCTTCTAGGTGGAAGTGGTCGTGGGTTTGGAAGGTGCTGTCTAAGGATCTTTGGTGAATTGCACCAGTGCATCTTGTAGACGGTACACACTGCTGCTACTGAGCGTCGGTGGTGGAGGGAGTGGATGTTTGTAGATGGGGTGCCAATCGAGCAGGGCTGCTTTATCCTGGACGGTGTTGAGTTTCTTGAGTGTTGTTGGAGCTGCCCCCACCCAGGCAAGTGGGAAGTATCCCATCACACTCCTGACTTGTGCCTTGTAGATAGTTAAGGGGTAATTATTGCCTGGGATATCAGGAAGAGTTGCTCTTCTCAGTAGTAATTGTAGAGAATGTAAACCCATCTGAGACAACAGACATGTCTCCAGTTAACACCTCACTTTCAAGCCAGCATTTTTTGATTTGATTTATTATTTCACATGTATTGGGATACAGTGGAAAGTACAGTTACTTGCGCACTATACAGACAAGCATACTGTTCACAGAGAAGGAAAAGAGAAAGTGCAGAATGTAGTGCTACAGTCAAAGATAGGATGTAGAGAAAGATCAGCTTAATGAGAGGTAGGCCCATTCAAAAGTCTGACAACAGCATGGAACAAGCTGTTCTTGAGTCGGTTGTTTTATGGCCACAGATTTTTGTACCTTTTTCCCAATGGAAGATGGTAGAAGAGAGATTGTCCATGGTGAGTGGGATCCTTAATTATGCTGGCTGCTTTGCCAAGTCAGTGGGAAATGTAGACAGTGTCAATGGATGGGAGGCTGGTTTGCGTGATGGATTGGGCTGCTTTCAAAATCTATTGTAATTTCTTGTGGTCTTGGGCAGAGCAGGAGCCCATACCAAGCTGCGATACAACCAGAAAGAAAGCTTTCTATGGTGCATCTGTAAAAGTTGGTGAGAGTCGTACCGGGCATGCCAAATTGCCTACCTTTTGAGAAAGTAGAGGTGTTGGTGGGCTTCTTAACTATAACGTCAGCATGGAGGAACCAGGACAGGTTATTGGTGAACTGGACACCTAGAAACCTTGACCATTTCCACTTCATCCCCGTTGATGTAAACAGGGGCATGTCCTCCACTACTCTTCCTGGTTAGTCAGTAATCTCTAAACTGTCTGTGCTTTATATGCTCTGTCTGAGGCCAGAACTCTCCATTCACCTGACGAAGGGACTAACCCGAAAGCTTGTGAGTATATTATCAAATAAATAGGTTGGACTAAAATCTGGTGTTGTCAGACTTTTTACTAAAGATATCACTGACAGCCACAGGTGAGATGCTTGAAGATTGGAGTGTGACAAATACTGTGCCTTTGTTCAAGAAGGGTTGCAGGGAAAAGCTTGGGAATTACAAGCCAGTGAGCCTAATGTCTGTAGTGAGTAAGTTGTTAGAATCCTGAGAGATGGGATCTATAGGCATTTAGAGAGGCAAGGACTGATTAGAGACAATCAGCATGGCTTTATGAATGGAAAATCATGTCTCACAAATTTAATTGTGTTTTTTGAAGGGGTAACCAAGAAGGTAGATGAGGGCAGTGCAGTTGATGTTGTCTACATGGACTTCAACAAGACCTTTGACAAGGTACCGCATGGTAGGTTGTTGTATAAGGTTAAATCTCACGGGATCCAGGGTGAGGTATCTAAATGGATACAAAATTGGCTTCTTGACAGAAGACAGAGGATGGTTGTAGAGAGTTGTTTTTCAAACTGGAGGTTTGTGACCAGCGGTATGCCTCAGGGATCAGTGCCAGGTCCACTGTTAATTGTCATTTATATTCATGATTTGGATGAGAATTTAGTAGACATGGTTAGTAAGTTTGCAGATGACACCAAGATTGGTGGCACAGTGGACAGTGAAGAAGGTTACCTAGGAGGTAATAAGCCGTGGATAACGAAGGAGGTGAAGGAAAGTGTTAAATTAAAAGCGGAGGAGTTTAGAGTAGCTAAGAGCAGTGGGCGAGAAGAGGATTGGGAAAGGTTTAAATGTCAACAAAGATTGACAAAGAAATTGATAAAGGAGGGTAGGAGAAGCTATGAGGCTGGGCTAGCACTTAATATAAAAAAGGATAGCAAGAGTTTTTATAAATATATAAAAAGGAAGAGGCTGGCTAGGATAAACGTTGGTCCTTTAGAGGATGAGAAAGGGGAGCTAGTGGTAGGGGATAGGGATATGGCTAAGGTCTTGAATAACTTCTTTGTTTCTGTCTTCACGGAGGAGGACGTGAATAATTTGCCGGGTGTTAGCGATGGAAAGGTGGTAGGAATGGAGGGTCTTAATGACATTACTGTTACTAGAGAGGTGGTGCTCGACAGACTGGAGGGGCTGATTGTGGACAAGTCCCCAGGACCGGATGGAATGCATCCGAGGGTTCTGAAAGAAATGGCGGAGGTGATAGTGGATGCCTTGGTGGTTATTTTCCAGACGTCGCTGGATTCCGGGGAAGTGCCGGAAGATTGGAAAACGGCTAATGTTACGCCGTTGTTTAAGAAGGGTGCCAGGCAAAAGGCGGGGAATTATAGGCCGGTTAGTTTAACGTCTGTGGTAGGTAAAATGTTAGAAACCGTCATTAAGGAGGAAATAGCGAGGCATCTTGAGGGGAATTGCTTGATAGGGCGGACACAACACGGTTTCATTAAAGGGAAGTCGTGTCTGACAAATTTACTGGAGTTCTATGAGGATGTGTCTAGGGCAGTGGATAGAGGAGAGCCGGTGGATGTGATCTTTCTGGATTTTCAGAAGGCGTTTGACAAGGTACCTCACGAGGTTATTGCAGAAGGTCAGGGGACATGGAGTTGGGGGTAGGGTGTTAGCGTGGATAGAGGATTGGTTGTCAAATAGGAGGCAGAGAGTGGGGGTCAATGGATGCTATTCGGATTGGCGGTTGGTGACTAGTGGGGTGCCCCAGGGGTCGGTGCTGGGGCCTCAGCTATTTACCATCTATATAGATGATCTGGAGGAGGGAACCGAGTGCAGGGTGTCGAAATTTGCTGATGACACCAAGATTGGGGGAACGGCAAATTGTGCGGAGGGTGTGGAGAGTCTGCAGAAGGATCTAGATAGGCTGGGCGAATGGGCCAGGAAATGGCAAATGGAATTTAATGTTGGCAAGTGTGAGGTGGTCCACTTTGGTAGGAGGAATGGTAGGAAGGACTATTACTTACGGGGTGAAAAACTGCAGCACGCGACGGTGCAGAGGGACCTTGTGCATGAGTCGCAAAAACCCAGCTTGCAGGTGCAGCAGGTGGTCAGGAAGGCGAATGGGATGCTGGCCTTCATAGCGAGGGGGATTGAATATAAAAGTAGGGAGGTCTTGCTGCAGCTGTATAGGGCATTATAGCTGTACAAGACATCCCAACTCCCGTATTCAATGTTCTGACCGATGAAACCAAGCATGCCGAATGCCTTCTTCACCACTCTGTCCACCTGTGTCTCCACTTTCAAGGAGCTATGAGCCTGTACCCATAGATCTTTTTGTTCTGTAACTCTTCCCAATGCCCTACCATTAACAGCTGGAGTACTGTGTGCAGTTTTGGGCGCCGCACCTGCGCAAGGATATTTTGGCCCTGGAGGAGGTTTACTCGGCTGATACCGGAGTTGAGGGGATTGAGCTATGAGGAGAGGCTGAATAAACTAGGCTTGTACTCGTTAGAGTTTAGAAGAATGAGGGGAGATCTCATTGAGACATATAAGATGATGAATGGGATGGATAGGATAGAGGTGGAGAGACTCTTCCCGCTCAAAAAAGACAGTAGGACTAGGGGGCACAGCCTCAAGATAAAGGGGGGGGCGGTTTAGAACAGAGTTGAGGAGGAACTTCTTCACTCAAAGGGTGGTGAATCTCTGGAATTCTCTACCCGTTGAAGTGGTGGAGGCTGCCTCGCTAAATATTTTTAAGAAACGGGTTGATGGGTTTTTGATAAGAGAGGGGATTAAGGGTTATGGGGAGAGGGCAGGAAGGTGGAGCTGAGTCACGACAGATCAGCCATGATCTTATTGAATGGCGGGGCAGGCTCGAAGGGCCAGATGGCCTACTCCTGCTCCTATTTCTTATGTTCTTATGTTCTTATGATTGCAAGGGGATCTTGATCAATTGGGCCAGTGGGCTGATGACTGGCAGATGAAATTTAATTTGGATAAATAGGAGGTGTTGCATTTTGGTGGATCGGATCAGGGCAGGACTTACTGAGTTAATGGTAGGGCATTGGGAAGAGTTACAGAACAAAAAGATCTATGGGTACAGGCTCATAGCTCCTTGAAAGTGGAGACACAGGTGGACAGAGTGGTGAAGAAGGCATTCGGCATGCTTGGTTTCATCGGTCAGAACATTGAATACAGGAGTTGGGATGTCTTGTTAAAGTTGTACAAGACATTGGTAAGGCCACACTTGAAATATTGTGTACAGTCCTGGTCACCCTATTATAGAAAGGATATTAATAAACTAGAAAGAGTGTAGAAAAGATTTACTAGGAAGCTACCAGGGCTTGCTGGTTTGAATTATAAGGTGAGGCTAGACAAACTGGGACCTTTTTTCCTTGAAGCCTAGGAGGATTAGGTATAAAATAATGAGGTCGATAAAATAACGAGGGGCATAGGTAAGTTAGATAGTCGACATCTTTTTCCAAAGATAGAGAAGTCTAAAAATAGAGGGCATAGGTTTATGGTGAGAGTGGAGAGAGTCCAGAGGGGCAATTTATTTTCTCACATAGGGTGGTGAGTGTCTGGAACAAGCTGCCAGAGGCAGTATTAGAGGTGGGTACAGTTTTGTTTTTTAAAAAGCATTTAGACAGTTACATGGGTAAGATGGGTGTAGAGGGATATGGGACAAAGGCAGACAATTGGGACTAGTTTAATGGCAACAACTGAGTGGCATGGACAAATTGGGCCAAAGGGCCTGTTTCCATGCTGTAAGCCTTTATGACTCCATCTCCTTTTGTCTTACTGACATTGAGGGAGAGATTATTGTCATTGCATCAGTCCACCAGATTCTCTGCCTCTTTCCCGCACTCCATCTATGACTGTGTGGCACTCCATCACTATTGCATGGCAAGCATCAGCCTAGACCTTTCACGCTCACCTCTGTGGATGTCAAGCCTTGAACTCAGGACCTACGAACCTGTGGGCAGGAGTGCCACCCACTGTGCCACAGCTGACAGTATGATTAGTCAAGTCTTGCTATTATTAATTGAGTGGTTTCTGACAACATTGTACACGGTGCCCCAGTTGACTCAATCTTATTGGTCTCCCTTTGTTAAGGAAGGATGTAACTGCGTTGGAAGCAGTTTGGAGGTGGTTGACCAATGGACAGGTTGTCTCATGAGGGAAGGGTGGATAGGCTAGGCTTGTATTCACTGCAGGTTAGAGAAGTAAGAGGCATCTTCGTCAAAGCCTTTAAGATCCTGAGGGATCTTGACAGAGTCGATGTGGAGAGAACGTTTCCCCTTGTGGGACAATCCAGTCTCCAGGGCCGCTGTTTAAAAATAAAGGGTCGGCCATTGAAAATGGAGATGAGGAGAATTTCTCTCAGGGTTTAAAAATCTCCGGTAAAGGCTGTGGAAACAGAGTCTTTGAATATTTTTAAGGCAGAGCTGGATAGATTCTTGATTAACAAAGGGATAAAAGGTTATTGGGGGGTTGGCAGGAATCTGAGCATGAACTTATGATCATAGATTCCTACAGTGCAGGAGAAGGCCATTCGGCCCATTGAAGCTGTGCTGACAACAATCCCAACCAGGCTCCTATCCCCATAATCTCACATGCTTACCCTTTTAATCCCCTTGATACTAAGGGGCAATTTAGCATGGCCCATCCAGCCAACCTGCACATCTTTGGACCCAAAGGGGCAATTTAGCATCACCATTCCACCTAACCAACACATCTTGGATACTAAGGGGCAATTTAGCATGTTCAATCAGACTAATCTACACATCTTCTGACACTAAGGGGAAATTTAACATGGCCAACCCACATAACCTGTGCACCTTTGGACCGTGGGAGAAAACCAGAGCACCCGGAGGAAACCCACGCAGACACAGGGAGAATGTGCAGACTCCACACAGATAGTGACCCAAACTAGGAATCGAACCTGGGTCCCTGGCGCCGTGAGGCAGCAGTGCTAACCACTGTGCTGCCTTGGAAATACATCACTGTTCCTTCACGATCAATGGGTCAAAAATCTTGGAATTCCCTCCCTAACTGTGCTGCTGGTGTACCTACACCATGATGTGGAGGTGCCGGCGTTGGACTGGGGTAAACACAGTGAGAAGTTAGAGTTTAGAAGAATGAGGGGAGATCTCATTGAGACGTATAAGATGATGAATGGGATGGATAGGATAGAGGTGGAGAGACTCTTCCCGCTCAAAAAAGACAGTAGGACTAGGGGGCACAGCCTCAAGATAAAGGGGAGGCGGTTTAGAACAGAGTTGAGGAGGAACTTCTTCACTCAAAGGGTGATGAATCTCTGGAATTCTCTGCCCGTTGAAGTGGTGGAGGCTGCCTCGCTAAATATTTTTAAGAAGCGGGTTGATGGGTTTTTGATAAGAGAAGGGATTAAGGGTTATGGGGAGAGGGCGGGAAGGTGGAACTGAGCCACGACAGATCAGCCATGATCTTATTGAATGGCGGGGCAGGCTCGAAGGGCTAGATGGCCTACTCCTGCTCCTATTTCTTATGTTCTTATGTTCTTAAGTCTCACAACACCAGGTTAAAGTCCAAATAAACCCAGACCAAAGCCATTCAAGAAGGCGACTCACCACCATCTTCTCAAGGGGCAGTTAGGGATGGGTAATGAAGGCTGGGGACTAGCCAGAGACACTCGCACCCTGTGGGAGAATTAAAGATGTGGAGTGGCAGTCTCACATGGCGATCACTATCTCCCATTTGAAGAGCAGATTCTCTGTACAGGCAGCGTAGAAAGTTCCGTCCATTTCAGGGTGAGTTAATGCTAAAGGTAGAGCAGAATTCCTCAGGACTGTATTAGAATTACCACCAACGTACGTGAGATGGAGCCTTCAGCAGAGGAGTCAAGTGGGAAGCAATGTTTAGCAAACCTGCACTAATAGTATCTCACATCCCAGACATTATATCAGCATTTCAGTAATCTTCTCCTGATTATATTAAGTGTGGGTAAACAAAGCAAACAGCATTAGATAGAGTGTACGACACACAAATGTTGTTTATCTGGATCAAACCTACTGCATCTTACCCTATCAGCATAAACTTCCAGTCTTCCGTGTTTTAAAATTGGCTTATTTATTAGTGTAGACTTCCATTAACACCGCAATGAAGTTACAGTGAAAATCCCCTAGTCGCCTGTTCGGGTACACTGAGGGAGAATTTAGCATGGCCAATGCACCCTAACCACCATATCTTTTTCTGATTAGACAAAGGAATTAAGGGTTATTAAGGGGAGAAAGCGGGAAAGTGGAACGGATCCACTTCAGATCAGCCATGATCTTATTGAATGGCGGGGCAGGCTCGAAGGGCGAGATGGCCCACTCCTGCTCCTATTTCTTATGACTGTGAGAGGAAACTGGAGCACCCGGGGGAAACCCGCGCAGACACGGGGAGAATGTGCAGACTCTGCACAGACAGTGACCCAAGCCGGGAATCGAACCCGGGTCCCTGGCGCTGTGAGGCAGCAGTGCTAACCCACTGTGCCGCCCACAATTGGGAAAGGCTACCATTTATTCCCCATCCTTAATTGCCTTTGACCTGAGTGTCTCACTTGGCCATTTCAGAGGGCAGTTGAGAGTCAATCACATTGCTGTGTCTCTGGAGTCACAGATAGGCCAGACCGGGTAAGGATGGCAGATTTCCTTCACTAAAGGACATTAGTGAACGAATGGACATTAGTGAAACAATCTGGGAATATTAGTGATTATGAACATCATTGATTAATTTATTAATTATTTCAGATTAGATTTCCTGCTGCTTCTGATGTGATTTGAACTCACTTCTCAGAATTATTAGCCCAGGCTTCTGGATTACTAGACTACCATTCCCCAGTGACTGTTAGGATATTATTGCAGTATTCCGGGTAATATTTATCCCTCAATGGGTATCCAAGAGGAAACCCACGCAGACACGGGGAGAATGTGCAGACTCTGCACCGACAGTGACCCAAGCCGGGAATCGAACCCGGGTCCCTGGCGCTGTGAGGCAGCAGTGCTGACCCAACTGTGCCCCCTTCCCCTTAAACGCACCCAGCACTCGAGTTCCGCGTTTGGAAAATGCTTTGCTGGGGTGATGATGGACTGCCCTTTAACCCCTGCTGGCCTGCCGTCACTTTTTGAGGTGCGCTGGGTGTCAAACACGGCAGCGGGGGGGGGGGGGGGGGGGGACCATCTCCTGCTGTGATGCCTCCCACAGCAGAATAGCCTGACCACAGGCTGCCCCATGGAGAGTGGCCGCTCGAGGAGCTGCTGCCTCTTGCGCTCTTGCCTTGAATCCGGGGTGTGAACCCCGGCTGCGGTGAAACAAAGGAGAAAGACTTGCATTTATATAGCGCCTCATGTGTCCCACAGGGTCTTGCAACCAATGACGTACTTTAGAAGTGGAGTCACATTGGAAACGCAGCTTCCAATCGGAGCACAGCAAGATCCCACACAGTCATCATAGGAAAGATCTTTTTTGTTTAGTGCCCATGAGTTGAGGAAGATAATTTCCCCGGGATACCCGGATGTACCCCTCCCCCACCCCAAACTCAGAATGTTGGCCACAGAGTTGTGAGTCTCATGAGAGGGCAGCCAGAGCCTCGGATGAAGGTCCCGTGGGGAGAAATGGGTACATCCAATGGTGCAGGACTCCCCGCGGTGCTGCCCTGGGAGTGTCAGCCTGGGACTTTCCTGGGTGGCACACCCCTGGTGATGCTGGCGATGAGGGATGGGAACTGGGGTTTCAACCCTGTCCCCCTGCACACTCCCAGGCTTTCAGTCAGTGTACCCATTCATCCCTTTTTTAATTTGTTTGTGGAACCTGGGTGTCGCTGGCCGGGCCAGCATTTATTGCCCATCCCTAGTTGCCCCTTGAGAAGGTGGTGGTGAGCTGCCTTCTTGATCCGCTCTAGTGCCTGAGGTGTAGGTACACCCACAGTGCTGCTAGGGAGGGAGTTCCGGGATTTTGACCCAGCGAGTGTGAAGGAGCGGCCGATATATTTCCAAGTCAGGATGGAGAGTGATTTAGAACATAAGAACATAAGAAATAGGAGCAGGAGTAGGCCATCTGGCCCTTCGAGCCTGCCCCGCCATTCAATAAGATCATGGCTGATCTGTCGTGACTCAGCTCCACCTTCCCGCCCTCTCCCCATAACCCTTAATCCCTTCTCTTATCAAAAACCCATCAACCCGCGTCTTAAAAATATTTAGCGAGGCAGCCTCCACCACTTCAACGGGCAGAGAATTCCAGAGATTCACCACCCTTTGAGTGAAGAAGTTCCTCCTCAACTCCGTTCTAAACCGCCCCCCTTTTATCTTGAGGCT
Source organism: Prionace glauca (assembly GCA_037974335.1). Taxonomy (NCBI): domain Eukaryota; kingdom Metazoa; phylum Chordata; class Chondrichthyes; order Carcharhiniformes; family Carcharhinidae; genus Prionace; species Prionace glauca. Next base: position 13,160,857 of record CM075754.1, read on the forward strand.
GTGCCCCCTAGTCCTACTGTCCATTTTGAGCGGGAAGAGTCTCTCCACCTCTATCCTATCCATCCCATTCATCATCTTATACGTCTCAATGAGATCTCCCCTCATTCTTCTAAACTCTAACGAGTACAAGCCCAGTTTATTCAGCCTCTTCTCATAGCTCAACCAGGAGAACTTGCAGGTGGTGGGTGTCCCCATGTATCTGCTGCCCCTTGTCCTTCTAGATGGAAGTGGTCGTGGGTTTGGAAGGTGCTGTCTAAGGAGCCTTGGTCACTTGATGCATGCTGTTACTGAGGTGGTGGAGGGGGTGGATGTTTGTGGATGGAGTGCCAATCGAGTGGGGCTGCTTTATCCTGGACGGTGTTGAGTTTCTTGAGTGTTGGAGCTGCACCCACCCAGGCAAGTGGGGAGTATCCCATCACACTCCTGACTTGTGCCTTGTAGAGAGTGGACAGGCTTTGGGGAGTCAGGAGATGATTCCGGGTAATGCAGCATTCTGGATAATGTTTATCCCTCAGTAGGCATCCGGAGGAAACCCACACAGACATGGGGAGAATGTGCAGACTCCACACAGACAGTGACCCAAGTCGGGAATCGAACCCAGGTCCCGGGTGCTGTGTGGCAGCAGTGCCGACCCACTGTGCCCCCTTCCCCTTAAATGCACCCAACACTCAGTGCAGGATTCCCAGCCTCTGACCTGCTCTTGTAGTTTGTGGCTGGAATCATAGAATCCCTACAGTGCTGAAGGAGTCCATTTGGCCCATTGGGCCTGTGGCAGCAACAATCCCACCCAGGCCCTATCCTGAAGTCACTGATGGTGGATGTTATGGGTTGGGAAGGTGCAGTCTAAGGAACCTTGGTGAGTTGTTTCAGTGCATCTTGTGGATGGTACACACTACTACCTTGGGTGGCATGGTAGCACTGATGCTTCACAGCTCCAAGGACCTGGGTTCAGTTCCTGGCTCTGTGTGGAGTTTGCACAGTCTCCCCGTGTCTATGTGGGTTTCCTCTGGGTGCTCCGATTTCCTCCCACAGTCCAAAGATGTGCGGGTTTGGTTGATTGGCCATGCTAAATTGCCTCTTAGTATCGTGAGATGCATAGGTTAGAGGGATTAGTGGGTAAATATGTAGGGATATGGGGGTAGGGCCTGGGTGGGATCGTATTTGGTGCAGATTTGATGGGCCGAAGGGCCTCTTTCTGTATTGTAGGGTTCTATGATTCTATGGTTGCTGCCACTGATGGAGGGAGTGAATGTTTAAGGTAGTGGATGTGAGGCCAAGCAAGGGAGCTGCTTTATCCTGGACGGTGTTAAGCTTCTTGAGTGTTGTTGGATCCCACTCTGCCCCCTAGCCCACCCACAGCACATTGCGACCGAGGGTCAGGCTGGTGCAGAGTGCGGGTCAGAGGGATGGGGATTTGCTTTCAGGATGGGGTGGGGGCAGAGTGGGGAGCCCGTCTGGCCCCTGGGGGTGGGACTTTCCAGCCGCACTCTCCCCAAAATCCCACCCAAGGTCAACACACCTCTGCATAGTCTGCTCTCCATCCGCAGTGGTTCCCATGGTGGGTGGGATGGGACCCCCACCCCTGCCTCCCCCATTGTGTTATTCAGACTTAAGTGTCAAACTGACAACAGCACTTTGGAAGGTTTTGTGCTCTTAAAGACGCGATATAGTTTCAGGCGTGTTTTGAGAGTGGCACGGTGGTTGGCACTGCTGCCTCACAGCGCCGGGGACCTGGGTTTGATTCGCTGCTCGGGTCACGTGTCTGTGTGGAGTTTGCACATTTTCCCCATGTCTGCATGGGTTTCCTCCGGGTGCGGCAGTTTCCTCCCACAGTCCAAAGATGTGTGGGTTAGGTTGATTTGGCCGTGCTAAATTGCCCCCCCTTAGTGTCCCAGGATGCGTAGGTTAGAGGGATTAGCGGGGTAAACATGTGTGTTTACGGGGATAGGGCCTGGATGGGATTGCTGTTGGTGCAGATTTGATGGGCCAAATGGCCTCCTCCTCCTGCACTGTAGGGTTTTTATGGAGGGATGCTAGACTGCCCTCATCCCAGGCCTACCCTCTTCCGAGGCCTACCCTTTGTCAGGAGTAGTTTCTGATCTGTCACACTGATTTAATGAGATGTCTCCCAGCCCGACAATCTACACAGCACAGGAACACAGAGAGTGGCTCTGTCATCGATCTCGGAGCATTGACAGAGTGTAGAACTCCAGTCTGCAGCTGACTGTGTGAGCATCCTTAAACAAACTGGCTGCGACCTGACCTCCCATCACCTTTCAACCTTGACCCCATTTGTCACAGCCAGGCGAGCTTGATGAAAAAGACACTAACCCTCAATTTACATCAGCAAGGTCATTGTAAAAGTCATGTGTTATTGAAGACAGCAACCCCATCGTACCATCCCCAACCCTTGGCCATTCACACCTTCCATTCTCTCTCTGGGCTGCCATTAGCAGCCTTTCCCCTGGTTTCTGTGGCTATCACTCATCTTTCATTCCCACATCCTGTAGTATGAATATCTCCCACTTGCTAGGCCTTTTAGCTTTGACAAAGAGTCACCTGGACTCAAAACGTCAGCTCTTTTCTCTCCTCGCAGACGCTGCCCGACCTGCTGAGATTTTCCAGCATTTTCTCTTTTGGTTTCAGATTCCAGTATCCGCAGTAATTTGCTTTAATTCAGCTACTTTAATTTGATTTATTATTGTCACATGTATTAACATACAGAGAAAAGTATTGTTTCTTGCGTGCTACAGACAAAGCATACTGTTCATAGAGAAGGAATCAAGAGAGTGCAGAATGTAGTGTTACAGTCACAGCTAGGGTGCAGAGAAAGATCAACTCAATGCGAGGTAGGTCCATTCAAAAGTCTGACGGCAGCAGGGAAGAGGCTGTTCTTGAGTCGGTTGGTACGTGACCTCAGACTTTTGTATCGTTTTCCCGACGGAAGAAGGTAGAAGAGAGAATGTCCAGGGTGTGTGGGGTCCTTGATTATGCTGGCTGCTTTTCCGAGGCAGCGGGACAGAGTCAATGGATGGGAGGCTGGTTTGTGTGATGGATTGGGCTACATTCACAACCCTTTGTAGTTCCTTGCGGTCTTGGGCAGAGCAGGAGCCCATACCGAGCTGTGATACAACCAGAGAGAATGCTTTCTATGGGGCATCTGTAAAGGTGATGAGAGTCGTAGCGGACATGCCAAATTTCCTTCATCTTCTGAGAAAGTAGAGGCGTTGGTGGGGCTTTCTTAACTATAGTGTCAGCATGAGGGGGGACCAGGACAGGTTGTTGGTGATCTAGACACCTAAAAACCTGAAGCTCTCGGCCCTTTCTATAACCTGTTATGATGTATTTGGTGTGTTTTAAATGCATTTGATCTTGTTCACTAACCCTGACCCCATGAATAAGCCCGATATCAATCTTGTGGCCCACTGAGATGGGGGAGGGGCCACTCATGCCACCCACTCTGCCCATCGCTGATCTAAAGTCACACGTAGGCCAGACCAGGTAAGGACAGCAGATTTCCTTCCCTAAGGGATACAAATGGTCGAGATGTTTCATTATAACAATCAACTATTAATAAGACCAACTTTTAATTGCATTTTTATTAATCAAACTGAAATTCCACCAGTTGCTGGAGTGGGATTTGAAGCCATCATCCCCCAGAACATTAGCCTGAGCACCTTGATACAAAGTCTATTATCACTACACCACTGCCTCCCCACTCAAGCTTAGCAATAGAAAAAGAGATGGAGGGATGCCTCACAGCACCAGGGACCCGGGTTCGATTCCTGGCTTGGGTAACTGTCTGTGTGGAGTCTGCACATCCTCCAAGTATCTGCGTGGGTTTCCTCCAGATGCTCCAATTTCCTCCCACATCCTGAAGATGTGTGAGTTAGGTGCACTGGCCATGCTAAGTTGTCCCTTCGTGTCCCGGGATGTGTAGGTTGGAGGGATTATCGGGGCAAACGTGTGTGGTTATGGGTTATGGTTACTGGTACAGACTTCATGGGTTGAATGGCCTCGTTCTGCACTATAAGGTTGCTGAGGGATGCTAGACTGCCCTCATCCCAGGCCTACCCTCTTCCGAGGCCTACCCTTTGTCAGGAGTAATTTCTGATCTGTCACACTGATTTAATGAGATGTCTCCCAGCCCGACAATCTACACAGCACAGGAACACAGAGAGTGGCTCTGTCATCGATCTCGGAGCATTGACAGAGTGTAGAACTCCAGTCTGCAGCTGACTGTGTGAGCATCCTTAAACAAACTGGCTGTGACCTGCGACCTGACCTCCATCACCTTTCAACCTTGACCCCATTTGTCACAGCCAGGCGAGCTTGATGAAAAAGACACTAACCCTCAATTTACATCAGCAAGGTCATTGTAAAAGTCATGTGTTATTGAGGACAGCAAGCCCATCGTACCATCCCCAACCCTTGGCCATTCACACCTTCCATTCTCTCTCTGGGCTGCCATTAGCAGCCTTTCCCCTGGTTTCTGTGGCTGTGACTCATCTTTCATTCCCACATCCTGTAGTATGAATATCTCCCACTTGCTAGGCCTTTTAGCTTTGACAAAGGGTCACCTGGACTCAAAACGTCAGCTCTTTTCTCTCCTCGCAGACGCTGCCCGACCTGCTGAGATTTTCCAGCATTTTCTCTTTTGGTTTCAGATTCCAGTATCCGCAGTAATTTGCTTTAATTCAGCTTCTTTAATTTGATTTATTATTGTCACATGTATTAACATACAGAGAAAAGTATTGTTTCTTGCGTGCTACAGACAAAGCATACTGTTCATAGAGAAGGAATCAAGAGAGTGCAGAATGTAGTGTTACAGTCACAGCTAGGGTGTGGAGAAAGATCAACTCAATGCGAGGTAGGTCCATTCAAAAGTCTGACGGCAGCAGGGAAGAAGCTGTTCTTGAGTTGGTTGGTACGTGACCTCAGACTTTTGTATCGTTTTCCCGACGGAAGAAGGTAGAAGAGAGCATGTCCAGGGTGTGTGGGGTCCTTGATTATGCTGGCTGCTTTTCCTGAGGCAGCGGGACAGAGTCAATGGATGGGAGGCTGGTTTGTGTGATGGATTGGGCTACATTCACAACCCTTTGTAGTTCCTTGCGGTCTTGGGCAGAGCAGGAGCCCATACCGAGCTGTGATACAACCAGAGAGAATGCTTTCTATGGGGCATCTGTAAAGGTGATGAGAGTCGTAGCTGACATGCCAAATTTCCTTCATCTTCTGAGAAAGTAGAGGCGTTGGTGGGGCTTTCTTAACTATAGTGTCAGCATGGGGGGGGACCAGGACAGGTTGTTGGTGATCTGGACACCTAAAAACCTGAAGCTCTCGGCCCTTTCTATAACCTGTTATGATGTATTTGGCGTGTTTTAAATGTATTTGATCTTATTCATGGGGTCAGGGTTAGTGAACAAGCCCGATATCAATCTTGTGGCCCACTGAGATGGGGGAGGGGCCACTCATGCCGCCCACTCTGCCCATCGCTGATCTAAAGTCACACGTAGGCCAGACCAGGTAAGGACAGCAGATTTCCTTCCCTATGGGATACAAATGGTCGAGATGTTTCATTATAACAATCAACTATTAATAAGACCAACTTTTAATTGCATTTTTATTAATCAAACTGAAATTCCACCAGTTGCTGGAGTGGGATTTGAAGCCATCATCCCCCAGAGCATTAGCCTGAGCATCTTGATACAAAGTCTATTATCACTACACCACTGCCTCCCCACTCAAGCTTAGCAATAGAAAAAGAGATGGAGGGATGCCTCACCGCACCAGGGACCCGGGTTCGAATCCTGGCTTGGGTAACTGTCTGTGTGGAGTCTGCACATCCTCCAAGTATCTGCGTGGGTTTCCTCCGGATGCTCCAATTTCCTCCCACATCCTGAAGATGTGTGAGTTAGGTGCACTGGCCATGCTAAGTTGTCCCTTCGTGCCCCGGGATGTGTAGGTTGGAGGGATTATCGGGGCAAACGTGTGTGGTTATGGGTTATGGTTATTGGTACAGACTTCATGGGTTGAATGGCCTCGTTCTGCACTATAAGGTTGCTGTGGTTTTTATGGAGGGATGCTAGCCTGCCCTCATCCCAGGCCTACCCTCTTCCGAGGCCTACCCTTTGTCAGGAGTAGTTTCTGATCTGTCACACTGATTTAATGAGATGTCTCCCAGCCCGACAATCTACACAGCACAGGAACACAGAGAGTGGCTCTGTCATCGATCTCGGAGCATTGACAGAGTGTAGAACTCCAGTCTGCAGCTGACTGTGTGAGCATCCTTAAACAAACTGGCTGCGACCTGACCTCCATCACCTTTCAACCTTGACCCCATTTGTCACAGCCAGGCGAGCTTGATGAAAAAGACACTAACCCTCAATTTACATCAGCAAGGTCATTGTAAAAGTCATGTGTTATTGAAGACAGCAACCCCATCGTACCATCCCCAACCCTTGGCCATTCACACCTTCCATTCTCTCTCTGGGCTGCCATTAGCAGCCTTTCCCCTGGTTTCTGTGGCTGTGACTCATCTTTCATTCCCACATCCTGTAGTATGAATATCTCCCACTTGCTAGGCCTTTCAGCCTTGACAAAGGGTCACCTGGACTTGAAACAGCAGCTCTTTTCTCTCCTCGCAGACGCTGCCGGACCTGCTGAGATCTTCTAGCATTTTCTCTTTTGGTTTCAGATTCCAAGATTCGCAAGATTTGCTTTAATCTCGAACTCTCCATTTCCTTCACTCTGCCATTTTGGTCACCTCTTCGTTCCAGCCACTGAGTAAACAGGCCTCGGGCCTCCAGACCCCTCACTCTGAGTTTCTCTCTCTAACTCCTTGTGTCTCCACCTCTCTCTCTCTCTCTCTCTCTCTCTTCCTTATAGCTCCTTTTAAACCTTACAACCCTCCTCCCTCCACCCCAACCCCGACCACCCTCCATCCCACCAATTTGGTCAATAGTAGCACAGCGGTAAGAACTAGCATTCCCTCCATAGAAACCACAGTAACCCTACAGTGCAGAAGGAGGCCATTCAGCCCATCATGTCTGCACCAACAACAATCCCGCCCAGGTTCTATCCCTGTAACCACACATGTTTACCCCGCTGATCCCTTTAACCTACGCCTCACAGCACCAGGAACTAGGGTTCGATTCCTGGCTTTGGTTACTGTCTGTGTGTTTGCATGTTCTCCCCATGTCTGCAAGGGTTTCAATCTGGGTGCTCCGGTTTCCTCCCACATGGAGCGAGTTGGTGGATTAAATATAAGCTCATACGTACAGAATTAGGCCATTTGCTCCATCTGCTCTGCCATTAGATCATGGCATTTATGTTCCTCATCCCCTTCTTCCCATAACCCTTCAACCCTTCACCAATTAAAAATCTATCCAATGCCTCCTTAAATATAAGTTCATAAGCTATAGGATCATGGTAAATGTGCGGGGTTACGGGGATGGGGGGGATGCTGGGTGGGATGCTCTCTCGGAGAGTCGGTGCAGGATTGATGGGCTGATTGGCCTCCTCCTGCACTGCAGGGAATTTATGGATCTGCGCTTCTCATTAGGGGAAGTTTATTGATCCCGAGGGAACGAAGCTTTAGTAAGCTGCTTGATCCAACTGTACACTTTGGCAATCCGCTGTAACAGACTTGGAAAGATTACAGGTTGAGAGAGAAGGAACAAAACCACTCAGAGAGGTGGAAAATTGAGTTTGTAAGGGAGTTAGGATTATTTATTTTAGAAAATAGGATATTTTGAAGAGGTCCAAATGTGATTTCTAAGATTATGAAAGAGACATTGACTGTGTTGATCTAAGAAAAAAAGATTAGGGGGTTAGTGGGTAAATATATGGGGTTAACAGGGATAGGGCCTGGATAAGATGCTCTGTAGAATCAATGGGCCGAACGGCCTCTTCTGCATTGTAGGGATTCTATTCTATGAATCGTGAGAACTTCAAAGCTCAGGGGCAATTTTCCCAGCAAAATAGCTCAAGTTTTTTTGTAAGTGCTGCAAGTAGGCTTCCACTAACATCGCAATGAAGTTACTCTGAAAATCCCCTTGTTGTCACACTCCAGTGCCTGTTTGGGTACACTGAGGGAGAATTTAGCACGGCCACTGCACCCTAACCAGCACGTCTTTTGGGACTGTGGGAGAAAACTGGAGCACCCGGAGGAAACCCACGCAGACACGGGGAGAATGTGCAAACTCCACACAGACAGTGACCCGAGCCGGGAATCGAACCTGGGTCCCTGGCGATGTGAGGCAGCAGTGCTAACCCACTGTGCCACCCTCAGCACAGAGTTGAGGAATGTGTAAGTGAAGAGAGTCACTGGAAAGGATAGTCGATCGATCTGGAGGTGAGAGCGATTCAGAAGTAAGTGCAGCAGGTGAGAGACTGCTCACGAACAGAGACAGGCTTCTTTTGAGGCCTAGTCTGCATTAGTAACTTAACCACGGGGAAAATAAGTCACAGTGCCGGTTCTACGTTCCAGCAGCAAGCTGAGCTTTAACTGAGCTCAGTAATCGGTTAATTAACTGAATAAATGATAATATAATCCCTCGACTCCCCCACCCAGAAAGAATCACTTGACATCACGCTCCCTGTATCTGCCTGGGATTGTCTCCTTACGTGCAGCCTGCCTTGTTATCAGCGCCTGATGAGATTAGAAACCTTTTAAATTAACAAATGAGTGCCAGCAATTTATGTGATTCATTGTAGTCAGCCCTCCCTTGTGAATTTGATTAAAATATTGATAATGGCCTGAGTAATTTTCCCACTCCCTGAGCACCAAAAATTACAGCACAGGAACAGGCCCTTCGGCCCTCCTGCACCAACCGTGCTGCCCTACTGAACTAAAACCCCCTACCCTTCCGGGGACAACATCCCTCTATTCCCATCCTATTCATGTATTTGTCAAGACGCCTCTTAAAAGTCACTACTGTATCCACTTCCATTATCTCCCTGGCAGTGAGTTCCAGGCACCCTCTGTGTAAACGATTTGCCTCGTACATCTCCTTTAAACTTTGCCCCTCGCACCTTAAACCTGTGTCTCCCCACCCCTAGTAATCGATTCTTCCACCCTGGGAAAAAGCTTCTGACTATCCACTCTGTCCATGCCTTTCATAATATTGTAGACTTCCATCAGGTCTCCCCTCAACCTCCAGTGAGAGCAAACTAAGTTTCTCCAACCTCTCCTCATAGCTAATGCTCTCCATACCAGGGCAGCATCCTGGTAAATCTTTTCTGTATCCTCTCCAAAGCCTCCACATCCTTCCGGTAGTGTGGCGACCAGAAGTGAACACTATATTCCAAGTGCGGCCCAACTAAGGTTCTATAAAGCTGCAACATGACTTGGACTGAACTTTGACTCTGCCCTGGGTCTTTCTTCGTTCCACCCCCCGAAAGCCTTTAGTTTAAGTTTATGCATCAGTGTCACAAGTTAGGCTTACATTAACACTGCAATGAAGTTACTGTGAAAATCCCCCAGTCCATGGCCTGTTTGGGTACACTGAGGGGGAATTTAGCACGGCCAATGCACCCTAACCAGCGCATCTTTCAGACTGTGGGAGGAAAACCAAAGCACCGGAGGAAACCCACGCAGACATGGGGAGAATGTGTAAACTCCACACAGACAGTGACCCAAGGCAGGAATTGAACCCGGGTCCCTGGCGCTGTGAGGCAGCAGTTCTAACCCACTGTGTGGGCATGGCCAGTTCCACTGAAGCACCTTTTTTTTTTGCTACTCCTGAGTTATGGCTCATACAGGGATGGCCCGTGTTTATTGCCCACTGCAGATGATCCCAACACCATCTTATCCAGTGCCGAAGGAGGCCACTCGGCCCGTTGAGTATGTGCTGGTTCTTTGAAAAATCCTTGTCCAATTAGTCACACTCCCCGCGGACTTCCGCCAACGCATGGCAAATTCCTCCTTTTCCAAGGATTTGTCTGATTCCTTCCTTCTGCACAGACAGTGACCCGAGCTGGGAATCGGACCCAGCTCCCTGGCCGCTGTGGGACCAGTGGGCCACCGTGCTACCCCATTCAGGCCTCTAGAAGCACCTCCGATTTTAACTTCTCCATCATTGGTCACCGCGTGGGCCTTACACTCTGGGTTCTTGGTGAGGCGGGCGAGCGGACAGGCGGGGGTGGGGTGGGGACGTGGGGAAGGCTCGGGGGTGGGGTGGGGGGATAAATTAAAGGGTTACGGAGGTGGGCTGGATGCAGATCGGAGGTTACCATCAGATCAGCCACGATCTTATTAAACAAGACAGGAACTTGAGGGGCTGAATGGCCATCTCCTGTCCATTAAGTGTATGGCCTCTGGTTACTGACAGACCCTTCTGCCCGTCAGAACAGTACTAGGCAGCAGCCGCAAACTCCACGTTCCGATCACTCTCTGTGCAAAGGCTCGATTTAAGATCCAAAGTAGGCCTTAGGCTCTGTGAGTGGCTGTCTCATTTTTTTAACCCACTCCTGGCCCAAGATAGGGAACATTTTGTCCCCATCTGCCTCTCCACGATTGTGAAAGCTTCTTGTATCCTTTTAATGAGTCCTTAGAACCTCCCTGAAGGTTTCTCCTGGTCTTTGTGAAGTTACTGTGCAGTGTGATCCAGAAATGCAATATCTGCCCACAGTACTGAGTGCAAAACTGTGTACAATGCTCCAAGTGTAACATTAACTCTCTCTGCCTTTGGGCTCTGTCTCTCCAGAACCAACCAACCTCAGAGTAGTATTTTTTTTTAAGTTTTACAGTTTATTCATTCATGTCACAAATAGGCTTACACTAACACTGCAATGAAGTTACTGTGAAAAATCCCCGAGTCATCATACTCCGGCGCCTGTTCAGGTACACTGAGGGAGAATTTAGCATGGCCAATCCACTTAAGCCAAACATCTTTGGATATTAAAGGGCAATTTATCATGGCCAATCCACCTAACCTGCACATCTTTGGACACTAAGGGGCAATTTAGCATGGCCAATCCACCTAACCAGCACGTCTTTCGTACTGTGGGAGGAAACCGGAGCACCCAGGGGAAACCCACTCAGACACGGGGAGAATACGCAAACTCCACACAGTGACCCAACCGGGAATCGAACCCGGGTTCCTGGCGCTGTGAGGCAGCAGTGCTAACCTCTGTCATCTACTGATGACTGTGAAACCATTGTCGATTGTTGTAAAACCCATCTGGGTCACTACTGTCCCTTTAGGGAAGGAAATCTGCCGTCCTTACCCGGTCTGGCCTACATGTGACTCCAGAGCCACAGCCAATGTGGTTGACTCTTAACTGCCCTCCACGGGGCAACTAGGGATGGGTAATAAATACTGGCGATGCCCATGTCCCAGGAATGAATTTTTAAAAAGTTTGCTCTTGTTCAGAATTTAATTACATTTTTATTGTGCTTTTAGCTATTTGTGTATCCGTGTTTCCAAATCCCTGATCTCCACGATTCCCTTCCATTTATTATCGTCTGAGGAATATGCGATCTCTTTAATTATTCCTTCTCCAAAGCAAATTGTGTTGCTAACTGTGAGGCTGAGGTTTGTGAATTTGCCCATTGAATCTGGGAGTGGTTTCTGTCTCCTGGTATTTCTGTGTGTCGCTCGTCCCAGAACACAGATTCAACCCCTCGGGTGCCTGGCTGATGACCAAACCCAACACCTCGGTTACCCGCACCTCTCACCGATTTTATTCATGATGTTATTCAACTGAGTGCTGGCTTTTGCGGACCTTGTTTGGATCCCACCCAATAATTGCATTCCTTACCCAGTATCGCACCCCTCACTCAGTATCACAGACCCCACCAAGTATGGAAACCTTACCCAGTATCGGACCCCCACCCACTATCGGACTCCCACCCAGTATCGGACCCCCACCCCACTATCGGACCCCCACCCCAGTATCGAACTGTACCCAGTATCGAACTGCACCCAATATCGAGACCCCACCCAGTATTACACCCCTCACCCAGTATCAACACCCCACTCAGTATTGAGACCCCACCCCGTATTGTACATCACCCCACCCAGTATGGGGCCCTCACCTACTGAATATTGGACCCACAACATATGCCTGTGCTGGGTGTTGCCTGGAGAGATGGTGCTGAGGGACTGCACACACACAAGCTATCGTTTGTGTGTGTTCGTGCATGTGTGCATACATGCGTGTTTGTGTAAGGGTGTGTGTGGCAGTGTATGTGTGTGTGTGGGTGAGTGTGAGAGGGTCTGTGTGTGTGGGTGTGTGTGTGAGGGTCTGTGTGTGTATGTGTGTGTGTGAGGGTGTGTGTGTGTGTGTGTGTGTGAGGGTCTGTGTGTGTGTATGTGTGTGTATGTTTGTTTGTGTGTGTGTGTGTGTGTGTGCGAGGGTCTGTGTGTGTGTGTGTGAGGGTCTGTGTGTGTGTATGTGTGTGTATGTTTGTTTGTGTGTGTGTGTGAGGGTCTGTGTGTGTGTGTGAGGGTCTGTGTGTGTGTGTGAGGGTCTGTGAGTGTGAGTGTGAGTGTATATGTGTGTGTGTGTGTGTGTGTGTGTGTGTGAGGGTCTGTGTGTGTGTGTCTGTGTGTGTGTGTGTGTGAGGGTCTGTGTGTGTGTGTGTGTGTGTGTGAGGGTCTGTGTGTGTGTGTGAGGGTCTGTGTGTGTGTGTGTGTGTCTGTGTGAGGGTCTGTGTGTGTGAGGGTCTGTGTGTGTGTGTGTGTGTCTGTGTGAGGGTCTGTGTGTGTGTGTCTGTGTGTGTGTGTGTGTGTCTGTGTGAGGGTCTGTGTGTGTGTGTCTGTGTGTGTGTGTCTGTGTGTGTGTGTGTGTGTCTGTGTGAGGGTCTGTGTGTGTGTGTCTGTGTGAGGGTCTGTGTGTGTGTGTCTGTGTGTGTGTGTGAGGGTCTGTGTGTGTGTGTGTGTGTGTGTGTGAGGGTCTGTGTGTGTGTGTCTGTGTGTGTGTGTGTGTCTGTGTGAGGGTCTGTGTGAGGGTCTGTGTGAGGGTCTGTCTGTGTGTGTGTCTGTGTGTGAGGGTCTGTGTGTGTGTGTCTGTGTGTGTGTGTGTGTGTCTGTGTGAGGGTCTGTGTGAGGGTCTGTCTGTGTGTGTGTGTGTGTGTGTCTGTGTGTGAGGGTCTGTGTGTGAGTCTGTGTGTGTGTGTGTGTGTGTGTGTGTGTGAGGGTCTGTCTGTGTGTGTGTGTGTGTGTGTGTGTGTGTGAGGGTCTGTCTGTGTGTGTGTGTGTGTGTGTGTGTTACTCTGTCCAGTTTGCCGCAGGTTGGGGTTTGATGTGAGGGAGAGAGTGGAACCCTGACTCTGGTCGATTGGGTTCCGCAGACCCGGTGCTCGGAGCTGTTCAGTCTCTGCAGCTTCCCTGGTGGGGGGAGGGATGGGGAGGCGGGGGGGGGGAATGTTGGGTGGTGGGTGGGAGGGTGGTTGAGGGGCGGTGGTGGGTGGTGGGGGGGGGGGTGGTTGAGGGGCGGTGGTGGGTGGTTGGGGGGGGGTGGTTGAGGGGCGGTGGTGGGTGGTGGGGGGGGGGGGGGGGGGGTCGGTCAGGAGGTGATTCTCCACAATCGGCACTGCCCTTTCCCAGTGACATGATGGATTCAGCGGTTCCGCCAGGCAGTAGCTGTTATCAGGGGAGGGAGGGCGAGCGGGCAGCAAGTGGACGATTATTTGTTGGAGGGGCCCGCCCAACGAGGCTGTTTAACTTCCCATTAATCGAAGCCTTTCAAATTCAAATTGCATCAGTTATTTTAAAGCGTTATTGCAAAAAGCAACCCCCTCCCCCGAGTGTGCGGATCAGGTGGATTCTGATGCTACGCTCAGTCAGTGCACTAATTGTTACTCAGGCCGGGGAAAGCTTTAGAATCACAGAATCCCTACAGTGCGGAAGGAGGCCATTCGGCCCATTGAGCCTGTGCTGACCACGATCCCACACAGGCCCTATCCCCACAACACCATACATTTATCCCTGACACTAAGGGGCAATTTAGTATGGCTAATCCGTCATAGATGACAGAATCCCGACAGTGCGCCAGAGGCCATTCAGCCCATCAGCTCAGCACTGACTCTCTGCCACAGGATCTTACCCAGGCTCTCCCCCCTGTCTCATCCTTGTAACCCCACACATTTACCATGGCCAATCCACCTAATCTACACATCTTTGGACACTAAGGGACAATTTAGCATGGCCAATCCACCTAATCTACACATCTTTGGACACTAAGGGACAATCTAGCATGGCCAATCCACCTAACCTGCACATCTTTGGACACTAAGGGACAATTTAGCATGGACAATCCCCCTAACCTACACATCTTTGGACACTAAGGGACAATTTAGCATGGACAATCCCCCTAACATACACATCTTTGGACACTAAGGGACAATTTAGCATGGCCAATCCACCTATCCTATACATCTTTGGACACTAAAGGACAATTTAGCATGGCCAATTCCCCTAACCTACACATCTTTGGACACTAAAGGACGATTTAGCATGGCCAATTCCCCTAACCTACACATCTTTGGACACTAAAGGACAATTTAGCATGACCAATTCCCCTAACCTACACATCCTTGGACACTAAGGGACAATTTAGCATGGACAATCCCCCTAACCTACACATCTTTGGACACTAAAGGACAATTTAGCATGGCCAATTCCCCTAACCTACACATCTCTGGACACTAAAGGACAATTTAGCATGGCCAATCCCCCTAACCTACACATCTTTGGACACTAAGGGACAATTTAGTTTGGCCAATTCCCCTAACCTACACATCTTTGGACACTAAGGGACAATTTAGCATGGCCAATTCCCCTAACCTACACATCTTTGGACACTAAGGGACAATTTAGCATGGCCAATCCACCTAACCTGCACATCTTTGGACACTAAGGGACAATTTACCATGGCCAATCCACCTAACCTACACATCTTTGGACACTAAGGGACAATTTAGCATGGACAATTCCCCTAACCTACACATCTTTGGACACTAAGGGACAATTTAGCATGGCCAATTCCCCTAACCTACACATCTTTGGACACTAAGGGACAATTTAGCATGGCCAATTCCCCTAACCTACACATCTTTGGACACTAAGGGACAATTTAGCATGGCCAATCCACCTAACCTGTACATCTTTGGACACTAAGGGACAATTTAGCATGGCCAATCCACCTAACCTATACATCTTTGGACACAAAGAGGCAATTTATCATGACCAATCCATCCTAACCTGCTCATCTTTGGATGTGGGAGGAAACCGGAGGAAACCCACAAAGACATGGGGAGAATGTGCAAACCCTACACAGACCGTGACCCAAGCTGTGGATCGAACCCGGATCCCTGGCACTGTGAGGCAGCAGTGCTAACCCACTGTGCCACCGTGCCGCCTGACGGCCGAAGATTAACTCAAGGATCGTCCTGTGATTTACTTCCCAGTGCCACTCCCAGATGATGCCTGTGTCGGGGCACCATGCCAAGATGAGGATCATAAGAGGACAAGAGGTGGCCATTCGGCCCCTCAGGCCTGCTCCAGCCATTCCATAGGATCATGGATGATCCGACCAATATTCCTCATGTCCTCTTTCCTGCCCTTTGCCTCGATTCCCTTACTGAACAAAAACCTATCCACCTCAGCCTTAAATATACACAAGGACCCCACCCCCTTCCGCAGCTCTCAATGGTATGGAGTTCCAAAGACACAACCCTCTGAGAGGAGAAAACCCCCTTCATCTTAGTCCTGAATTCCTGTTTACTCAGCAGGGTAAGGATCGCTCTGTGTAACTGGACAGAGTTCCTGTTTATTCAGCAGGGTAAGGATCGCTCTGTGTAACTGGACAGAGCTCCTGTTTATTCAGCAGGGTAAGGATCGCTCTGTGTAACTGAACAGAGCTCCTGTTTATTCAGCAGGGTAAGGATCGCTCTGTGTAACTGGACAGAGCTCCTGTTTATTCAGCAGGGTAAGGATCGTTCTGTGTAACTGGACAGAGCTCCTGTTTATTCAGCAGGGTAAGGATCGCTCTGTGTAACTGGACAGAGCTCCTGTTTATTCAGCAGGGTAAGGATCGCTCTGTGTAACCGGACAGAACTCCTGTTTATTCAGCAGGGTAAGGATCGCTCTGTGTAACTGGACAGAGTTCCTGTTTATTCAGCAGGGTAAGGATCGCTCTGTGTAACTGGACAGAGCTCCTGTTTATTCAGCAGGGTAAGGATCGCTCTGTGTAACTGGACAGAGCTCCTGTTTATTCAGCAGGGTAAGGATCGCTCTGTGTAACTGGACAGAGCTCCTGTTTATTCAGCAGGGTAAGGATCGCTCTGTGTAACTGGACAGAGCTCCTGTTTATTCAGCAGGGTAAGGATCGCTCTGTGTAACTGGACGGAGCTCCTGTTTATTCAGCAGGGTAAGGATCGCTCTGTGTAACCGGACAGAGCTCCTGTTTATTCAGCAGGGTAAGGATCGCTCTGTGTAACTGGACAGAGTTCCTGTTTATTCAGCAGGGTAAGGATCGCTCTGTGTAACTGGACAGAGTTCCTGTTTATTCAGCAGGGTAAGGATCGCTCTGTGTAACTGGACAGAGCTCCTGTTTATTCAGCAGGGTAAGGATCGCTCTGTGTAACTGGACAGAGCTCCTGTTTATTCAGCAGGGTAAGGATCGCTCTGTGTAACTGGACAGAGCTCCTGTTTATTCAGCAGGGTAAGGATCGCTCTGTGTAACTGGACAGAGCTCCTGTTTATTCAGCAGGGTAAGGATCGCTCTGTGTAACCGGACAGAGTTCCTGTTTATTCAGCAGGGTAAGGATCGCTCTGTGTAACCGGACAGAGTTCCTGTTTATTCAGCAGGGTAAGGATCGCTCTGTGTAACTGGACAGAGCTCCTGTTTATTCAGCAGGGTAAGGATTGCTCTGTGTAACTGGACAGATATCCTGTTTATTCAGCAGGGTAAGGATCGCTCTGTGTCACTGGACAGAGCTCCTGTTTATTCATCAGGGTAAGGATCGCTCTGTGTAACTGGACAGAGCTCCTGTTTATTCAGCAGGGTAAGGATCGCTCTGTGTCACTGGACAGAGCTCCTGTTTATTCAGCAGGGTAAGGATCGCTCTGTGTAACTGGACAGAGCTCCTGTTTATTCAGCAGGGTAAGGATCGCTCTGTGTAACTGGACAGAGTTCCTGTTTATTCAGCAGGGTAAGGATCACTCTGTGTCACTAGACAGAGCTCCTGTTTATTCAGCAGGGTAAGGATCGCTCTGTGTAACTGGACAGAGCTCCTGTTTATTCAGCAGGGTAAGGATCGCTCTGTGTAACCGGACAGAGCTCCTGTTTATTCAGCAGGGTAAGGATCGCTCTGTGTAACTGGACGGAGCTCCTGTTTATTCAGCAGGGTAAGGATTACGCTTGTCCTGGGTATGGTTTCTTCATACCCGGGTTGAGTTGGTGAGAGTTCATTCAAGAGCCTGGATCTCCTTCTCGATGACTAGCCAATCAGTGCCAAGAATCCAATCCCAGAAGGAGGTACAGGAGTCACTGATTGGCTGGAACTGCTTGAGACTGATGCTGATTCGCTGCATCATAGGTGTTTGATCTGTTGTGCCCTCTTTGTGATATCCGGGTATATTAGTGTTGGCGCTGTGTCTTGGATAACGGGGAACAGGCTCTCTCATCACTGGTTGCTGCCTGAAGTCACTCAGGAAGTTCCTGGTGGCTCAGCTGAGAAATGAGCAGCATAGATTGCTGTTAATTTTATTTAATTATGATTTAGATTTAAATATGGGATTGGGAAACTTTCGGATGACACAGAAATTGCAGTTGATAGAGAAGAGGAAAAGCTGTCAACTCTAGAATGATATCAATGGTTTGATAAGAGAAGGGATTAAGGGTTATGGGGAGAGGGCGGGAAGGTGGAGCTGAGTCACGACAGATCAGCCATGATCTTATTGAATGGCGGGGCAGGCTCGAAGGGCCAGATGGCCTACTCCTGCTCCTATTTCTTATGTTCTTATGTTCTTATGACAGAGACTCATAGAATCCCGACAGTGCAGAAGGGGGCCATTCAGCCCATCGATTCTGCATCAAATCCCCAACAGAGCGTCTTACCCAGGTCCACCCCCCACTAATCCACCTAATCCATGCATCTGTGGACGCTAAGGGGCAATTTAGCATGGCCAATTCACCTAACCTGCACATCTTTGGAATGTGGGAGAAAACCGGAGCACCCGGAGGAAACCCACGCAGAAATGGGGAGAACGTGCGGACTCCACACAGACAGTCACCCAAGGCCAGAATTGAACCTGCGCCCTTGGTGCTGTGAGACAGCAGTGCTAACCACTGTGCCAGGTGGCAAGTGGGATTCAATCTGGAAGAGCGTGAAATTACTTACATCTTATCCTTTAGTGTCCAAAGATGTGTGGGTTGGGTGGATTGGCCACGATAAATAGAAAAGTTGTGCGGGGGTGGGGGTAGAGGGGAATGGCACTAACGCCATGATGCTCGTTAGGAGAGCCGGGTCAGACACGATGGGCCGAGTGGCCTCCTGTACCCTCTGATTCTGTGAGGCAATGCATTTGGGCGGGGTAAACAAAGTAAGGCAACACTCAATAAACGGGGAGATATTGAGAGGGGTTGAGGCATTTGAGAGATCTTGGAGTGACAGTCTACAGGTTCCCTGAAGGTGACAGCGCACTTGGAGCAGGTGGTCTGGAAAGCACCTGGAACGATTTTGTTCACTAGGCTGATTCTGGAGATGGGAGGGTTGGCTTATGAGGAGAGACTGAATAGACTGGGGCTTTACTCATTGGAATTCAGAAGAATGGGGGGGCAGCTTTGTCCAGTTACGCCAACATACACACTCACACCCCAATTGGTTCCACTGGTCATCCTTAAAGGGATGTGTTCCTTACAACAGAGATAGTTAAGGGGGCGATCGAGTTGAGGTGTACAGAATTTATAATGGGCCTAGACAGGAGAGATTTGTTTCCCCTTGGGTCAGTTACCAGGGGCACAGATTTTAAGGTGATTGACAGAAGGATTAGAGGCGACATGAGGAAGCACTTTTTCACCCAGCGGGTGGTGGGGTGTCTGGAATTTGCCCAAGTTGGGGGCTGACACAGTGGTTGGCACTGCTGCCTCACAGCGCCAGGCACCCGGCTTCGACTCCCGGCTCGGGTCACTGGTCTGTTGCAGAGTCTGCACATTCTCCCCGTGTCTGCGCGGGTTTCCTCCGGTCCTCCCCCACCCCCCCCCCCCCCCCCGGTTTCCTCCCACAGTCCGACAGACGTGCTGGCTAGGTGATAAATTCTCCCTCAGTGTAACCCGAACAGGCGCTGGAGTGTGGTGACTGGGGGATTTTCACAGTAACTTCATTGCAGTGTTAATGTAAGCCTACGTGTGACATTGACGAATAAACTTGTTAAAAAAACAGTCTCAGATCAGTCGTGGTTGGAGACTTCAGCTAATCCCAGAATTTCTCTCCCTGGTGCAGTCTGCAGAGGGTTAAATCATTTTCCATTCAGAAGGCAGAGAGCGAGAGAACTGATGCATTCGGAGAAGAATTCCTCTCGTGCTGTGCACTCACTCAGCTGTCAAGCATTGTTCTTGCTGCGATCCTTTTACTCTGCGAACCTGCGCTTAGATCAGAGTTGCGGGGGAGGGGGGATTGAAGTTAAAAGTAAAGTTTATTTATCAGTGTCACAAGTCGGCTGACATTAACACTGCAATGAAGTTACTGAGATTCCCCCACTCTGGCGCCTGCTCGGGTACGCTGAGGGAGAACTGAGCACGGCCAGCTGCTTACCCCTAAGCAGCGCAGAGGCCGTGCACACTCCGCACAGACAGTGACCCAAGCCGGGAATCGAACCCGGGTCCCTGACAGTGGCTGGAGGTTGAGGGGGTGGTGGGTGGGAGAGCAGGAGGAGTTGGCGGCGGGGGGGGGGGGGGGGGGTGGAATTTGATTTGATTTATTATTATTACACGTAGAGCATCGAACAGTACAGGCCCTTCGGCCCACAAGTTGCGCCGATCATATCCGTACCTAATGCCTGCATTGGTACACAGTGAAAAGTATTGTTTCCTGCGCGCTATACAGACAGAGCATACCGTTCATAGAGAAGGAGAGAGTGCAGGATGTAGTGTTGTAGTCATAGCCAGCAATGCGATTGCAGTTGGTGAAGGGGCCATAACCCCCACTGTTAAGAAGGTGGGTGTCACAGAGTCACAGAGCAATGCTGCTCCCACAGGAGAGAATCTGCCTTTGGTCCCCTCTGACTGGGCGGCCAATGGAGTAACGTGCGATTGCAGTGTAACTGGTGCATATATTATCGTAATAAAAAGCCCCGTTGTGCTGTCAGATCCCTCTTTTCAAACACTTCAGTTAAAATAGCGACTCGGGGAGACCCACGTGTGTACGATTCACAGCCTGGGCCTGGAAAGGACAGTCCTTGCCAGCTGTGAAGGGGGCCTCCTTTACCCAGGGACAGACTGTGTCCCAAGGCCATTAATATTCCAGTCACGGCTCCCCTCCCCACCGCCCTCTCCCTCCCGCTTCCTCCCTCCCCCTCCCTCCCCCCCTCTCTCTCTCTCTCTCTCTCGAGTCCCATGAGATCACACAGTCCTGGTCGTTGTTGACAACAGAATGCGTTACCACCCGACCCAGCTGCTCCAGGCATTGCCAATCCTGCACATCTGGGCAGGGGCCCGTACGCCAGGCTGGGAGGCAGAGACTCCCACCCAGGGCAGGCGATATCTCTGCGGCGAGGTGCATGGGAGCATCAAGGTGAAGTAGAGGGGGGGGGGGTTGGGAGGAAGGGGGGGAATGGGGGGAGTGTTGGGAGGGGGGGAATGGGGGGAGTGTTGGGAGGGGGGGAATGGGGGGAGTGTTGGGAGGGGGGGGAATGGGGGGAGTGTTGGGAGGGGTAACGATGCGCCCCTGTTTTAATTGTGGCTTTATTTCTCCAAAGGGCAACATGAGTCAACTTGTCTCCAGATCCCCACCCTCATCCCCCCCCCACCCCCCGCCACCCCGAGCCAAGGCAGGGTCAGGGTTCATCCGGTGACCTTTAACCCCACCGCGATCTCCGCACTCACTCTGCCCCCTTCCCGGACAGGCCTCCGGCCGCAGAGGCGCGAGCTTCTGGAAGCTTCTCCCTCGCCACCTCCCAAGACGCTGCTTTAAACCCACCTTGGGATGTGGGCCAAACGCGGGCAACTGGGACTAGTTTAGGGGTTTTAAAAAAAATGGTGACATGGACAAGTTGGGCCCGAATGGCCTGTTTCCGTGCTGTAAACCTCTATGACTCTTTGGACCCATGACCCCTAGAATCCCTGCAGTGCAGAAGGAGGCCATTCGGCCCATCGAGCCTGCACTGACAACAATCCCACCCAGACCCTATCCCCGTAACCCCACATATTACCCGGCCAGTCCCCCTGACACTAAGGGGCAATTTAGCACGGCCAATCCGCCTAATCCGCGCGCCTTTGGATTGTGGGAGGAAACTGGCGCACCTGGAGGAAACCCACGCAGACACGGGGAGAATGTGCAGACAGTGACCCAAGGATGGAATGAAACCCGCGTCCCTGGTGCTGTGAGGCAGCAGTGCTAACCACTGTGCTACCCAAAATGTTTTTTTTGCGAGTGCGTGCGTGTCTGTTAGCTTATGTGTCTGTAAGTGTGTGTGTGTGTGTGTTTCTGTATCAGAGACTGTATCCGTGAGTGTGTGTCTATGAATGAGTGTGTCCATGAATCTGTGTGTCTATATCTATGCATGTGTGAGAGTGCTTGTGTGTGTGTGTGTGTGAGTAAATGTGGGAGAAAGTGAGTAAATGTGTGTGTGCATCTCTGTGTGTGTGTGCATCTGTGTGTGTGTGTGTGTGTGCATCTCTGTCTGTATGTGTGTGTGTGTGTGCATTTCTGTCTGTGTGTGTGTGTGTGTGTGCGCATCTGTGTGTGTGCATCTCTGTCTGTGTGTGTGTGTGTGTGTGTGTATCTGTGTGTGTGTGTGTATCTGTGTGTGTGTGTGTGTGTGTATCTG
Source organism: Prionace glauca (assembly GCA_037974335.1). NCBI lineage: Eukaryota > Metazoa > Chordata > Chondrichthyes > Carcharhiniformes > Carcharhinidae > Prionace > Prionace glauca. The sequence goes on from CM075754.1 coordinate 13,182,855, forward strand.
TGTGTGTGTGTGTGTGTGTATCTGTGTGTGTGTGTGTATCTGTGTGTGTGTGTGTGTATCTGTGTGTGTGTGTGTGTGTGTATCTGTGTGTGTGTGTGTATCTGTGTGTGTGTGTGTGTGTGTGTATCTGTGTGTGTGTGTGTGTGTGTGTATGTGTGTGTGTGTATCTGTGTGTGTGTGTATCTGTGTGTGTGTGCGCATCTGTGTGTGTGTGTGTGTGTGCATCTCTGTCTGTGTGTGTGTATCTCTGTGTGTGTGTGTGTGTGTGTGTATCTGTGTGTGTGTGTGTGTGTGTGTATCTGTGTGTGTGTGTATCTGTGTGTGTGTGTGTGTGTGTATCTGTGTGTGTGTATCTGTGTGTGTGTGTGTGCATCTGTGTGTGTGTGCATCTCTGTCTGTGTGTGTGTGTGTATCTGTGTGTGTGTGTATGCATCTGTGTGTGTGTGTGTGCATCTCTGTCTGTCTGTGTGTGTGTGTATCTGTGTGTGTGTGTGTGTGTGCATCTGTGTGTGTGTGTGTGTGCATCTCTGTCTGTGTGTGTGTGTATCTGTGTGTGTGTGTATCTGTGTGTGTGTGTATGTGCATCTGTCTGTGTGTGTGTGTATCTGTGTGTATGTGTGTGTATCTGTGTGTATGTGTGTGTGTGTGCATCTCTGTCTGTGTGTGTGTGTGTGTGTGTGTGTGTATCTGTGTGTGTGTGTGTGCATCTCTGTGTGTGTGTGTGTGTGTGTGTATCTGTGTGTGTGTGTGTGCATCTGTCTGTGTGTGTGTGTGTGTATCTGTGTGTATGTGTGTGCATCTCTGTGTGTGTGTGTGTATCTGTGTGTGTGTGTGCGCATCTCTGTGTGTGTGTGTATTTGTGTGTGTGTGTGTGTATCTCTGTGTGTGTGTGTCTATGTGTGTGTGAGTCTCTGTGTCTGTATGAGTGACTATCAGTTTATTATTGTAGATATAGGTATGAGGAGTGAGGGTGAGCAGTGAGAGTGGGGAGGGAGGGAGCTCTGTTTAAATACAGCGCCTCAGTGTATTTCGGAGTGTATTTCAAAGAACAAAGAAAATTACAGCACAGGAACAGGCCCTTCGGCCCTCCGAGCCTGCACCATCCACGCTGCCCAACTGAACTAAAACCGCCTACCCTTCCAGAGACCACATCCCTCTATTCCCGTCCTATTCATGTATTTGTCAGGACGCCCCTTAAAACTCGCTATCGTATCCGCTTCCACTCCCTCCCCCGGCAACGAGTTCCAGGCGCCCACCTCCCTCTGGGTAAAAAACTTGCCTCGTACATCTCCTTTAAACCTTGCCCCTCGCACCTTAAATCTATCCTCCTGGTAATTGACTCTTCCACCCTGGGGAAAAAGCTTCTGACTATCCACTCTGTCCCTCATAATCTTGTAGACTTCTATCAGGTCTCCCCTCAACCCCCATCGCTCCAGTGAGAACAAACCAAGTTTCTCCAACCTCTCCTCATAACTAATGCCCTCCATCCCAGGGCAACATCCTGGGAAATCTTCTCTGTACCCCCTCCAAAGCCTGCACCTCCTTCTGGTAGTGCGGTGACCAGAATTAAACACTATATTCCAAGCTCTCTGGGAGGCTGCTGTCACTGATTCCTGCCTCCTGGACCCCAGGATAAATTGGGAATTCATGGCCATTGGGCTCTGATCCCGGTGTATGCCCCCCAGGCAGTGGGGTCATGACCTGAGGCCTCAAATAAATGAGGAACTAAATGAATCTAATTGTGTTTAAATGAAGTTGAGCCAGCCTCCTTTTTACCTTTCCACACGGTGTCTCTGTCCTGCCTCTCAATTCCTTACCTTTTTCATCCCTCTCCCTTCTCTACCGTGTGCGGCACGGTAGCACAGTGGTTAGCACTGCTGCTTCACAGCTCCAGGGTCCTGGGTTCGATTCCCGGCTCGGGTCACTGCCTGTGTGGAGTCTGCACATTCTCCTCGTGTCTGCGTGGGTTTTCTCCGGGTGCTCCGGTTTCCTCCCACAGTCCAAAGATGTGCGGGTTAGGTTCATTGGCTATGCTAAAATTGCCCCTTAGTGTCCTGGGATGTGTAGGTTAGAGGGATTAGCAGGGATATGGGGATAGGGTCTGGGTGGGATTGTGTTCGGTGCAGACTCGATGGGCCGAAGGGCCTGTTTCTGCACTGTAGGGTTCTAGGATTCTCTTTTCCCTTTGACTTGTTCCCCGTCCTGCCTCCATTTCCTCCTCTCCCCCTCACAGTTCTGCTCTTCCCTCCCTCACTCACGGACTCGCGCTCTCCCTCCCGGAGAATCCTGGCGTCGCTCTGAGAAACGTGTTTTGATCTGCGCCAAAGGACAGAACCGGCAGCTTCCGAGTCTCTTTGCCACAGCTCTGCTCACACGTGGCAAATGAAGATCGGGGTTCGATCCCCGGCTCGGGTCACTGTCTGTGCGGAGTCGGCACGCTCTCCCCGTGAACTGCGTGGGTTTCCTCCGGATTCTCCGGTTTCACAGAATCATAGAACTCTACAGTGCAGAAAGAGGCCCTTCGGCCCATCGAGTCTGCACCGACCACCATCCCACCCAGGACCTACCCCCATGTCCCTGCATATTTTACCCACTAATCCCGGCATCTCAGGACACTAAGGGGCAATTTTAGCACGGCCAATGAACCTAACCCGCACATCTTTGGACTGTGGGAGGAAACCGGAGCACCGGAGGAAACCCACGCAGACACGAGGAGAATGTGCAAACTCCACACAGACAGTGACCCGAGCCGGGAACTGAACCCAGGACCCTGGAGCTGTGAAGCAGCGGCGCTAATCACTGTGCTGCCGTGCCACACTCCCACATTCTGAAAGATGTGGTGGTTAGGGTGCATTGGCCGTGCTAAATTCTCCCTCAATGTTACCCCGAACAGGCGCCAGAGTGAGGCAACCGAAGGATTTTCACAATAACTTTGTTGCAGTTATATTGCCCGTCTAAAACTAGAGGGTGTAGGTTTAAGTTAAGAACATAAGACATAAGAAATAGGAGCAGGAGTAGGCCATCTGGTCCTTCGAGCCTGCCCCGCCATTCAATAAGATCATGGCTGATCTGTCGTGGCTCAGTTCCACATTCCCGCCCTCTCCCCATAACCCTTAATCCCTTCTCTTATCAAAAACCCATCAACCCGTTTCTTAAAAATATTTAGCGAGGCAGCCTCCACCATTTCAACGGGTAGAGAATTCCAGAGATTCACCACCCTTTGAGTGAAGAAGTTCCTCCTCAACTCCGTTCTAAAACACCCCCCCTTTATCTTGAGGCTGTGCCCCCTAGTCCTACTGTCTTTTTTGAGCGGGAAGAGTCTCTCCACCTTTATCCTATCCATCCATTCATCATCTTATACGTCTCAATGAGATCTCCCCTCATTCTTCTAAACTCTAACGAGTACAAGCCTAGTTTATTCAGCCTCTCCTCATAGCTCAATCCCCTCAACTCTGGTATCAGCCTAGTAAACCTCCTCTGCACTCCCTCCAAGGCCAAAATATCTTTGCGCAGGTACAGCGCCCAAAACTGCACACAGTACTCCAGCTGTGGCCTCACCAATGCCCTATACAGCTGCAGCAAGACCTCCCTACTTTTATATTCAATCCCCTTCGCTATGAAGGCCAGTATTCCATTCGCCTTCCTGACCACCTGCTGCACCTGCAAGCTGGGTTTTTGCGACTCATGCACAAGGACCCCGAGGTCCCTCTGCACCGTCGCCTGCTGCAGTTTTTCGCCCCGTAAGTAATAGTCCTTCCTACCATTCTTCCTACCAAAGTGGACCACCTCACACTTGCCAGCATTAAATTCCATTTGCCATTTCCTGGCCCATTCGCCCAGCCTATCTAGATCCTTCTGCAGACTCTGCACACCCTCCGCACAATTTGCCTTTCCCCCAATCTTGGTGTCATCAGCAAATTTCGACACGATACAAAAGGGTCCAGAGGGGCAATTTTTTTCACCCAGAGGGTGGTGAGTGTCTGGAACAAGTTGCCAGAGGTAGGAGTAGAGGTGGGTACAATTTTGTCTTTTAAAATGCATTTAGATAGTTACATGGGTACGATGGGTATAGAGGCATATGGGCCAAATGTGGCCGTTGGGATTAGCTTAGGGGTTTTAAACAGAAAGGGCGGCATAGACAAGTTGGGCCGAATGGCCTGTTTCCATACTGTAAACCTCGATGACTCAGTGTTAATGTAAGCCTATTTGAGGCACTAATAAATAAACTTTAAACTTAAACCCCTGGTGAGGGGGTGTCAACTCCACTCCAGTGTCCTGGGATCTCCCCTGAGGGTTGGGCACTGCATTGCTGACATCCCACTGATAAGTAGGAGGGGGAGGGGGGTGAGGGGGAGGTAGGAGAGACAGTGAGAGGGAGGGAGAAGGTAGAGTGGGGCGGGTGATTGAGGGGGGAGGTAGGAAAGAGGGAGAGGAAGTGGGGGAGGTAGGCAGGAGGTTGAGGGGGTGGGAGAGGGAGTGAGAGGGAGGGGGAGGTTGGGAGGAAGTAGAGAGGTGAGGGGGACTTGGGGGAGGGAGAGGGAAGGAGGGGGGAGGGAAAGGGGGTGAGAGGGGTTGAGAGGGAGAGGGGGAAGGTAGAGTGGGGCGGGGTGATTGAGGGGGGTAGGAAGGAGGTTGAGGGGGAGGGAGAGGGGGTAAGAGAGAGGGGGCAGTAGGGAGAAAGTAGAGAAATGAGGGGGAGCGGGAGGGGGGAAAGAGGGGAGGGAGCAGGGGTGAGAGGGAGGGTGAGGTAGGGGGAGTGCGAGAGAGGGGGGAAGGAAGGAGGGAGGGGGAAAGGGAGGAAGGGAGAGTAGGAGGGACTGAGGGAGGGAGGAGGTTGAGGGGGTGAGGGAGGGAGGAGGTAGAGGGGGTGAGAGGGAGGGTGGAGGTGGAGTGGGGAGGGGGAGAAAGCTGACAGACAGGGGATTAGAGCCGTGTTGCTGGGGGTTCCCCTGAGGCCCATGTGACAGACATGGCCTCAGGTTTGCAGCTGACTATCTCCCTCCACTCCCACCCGGCGGCAGAGCCTGTTAACCCTTCGAGAGCTGAGCTGCTGTCACAGACTGCGCCTCTCCATTACCCAGAATGGTGACCACCTCCAGGCCCGGGCTGACGAGATCTGCCCCCCCCGTCACCCTTCATCCCCCCCGTCCCCTTCATCCCCCCGTCCCCCTTCATCCCCCCGTCCCCCTTCATCTCCCCGTCCCCCTTCATCCCCCGTCACCCTTCATCCCCGTCCCCCTTCATCTCCCCTCGTCACCCTTCATCCCCCCCGTCCCCCTTCATCCCCCCCGTCCCCCTTCATCTCCCCCGTCCCCCTTCATCTCCCCCGTCCCCCTTCATCTCCCCCGTCCCCCTTCATCCCCACTACACCTGTCCCCCTTCATCCCCCCCCGTCCCCCTTCATCCCCCCCCGTCCCCCTTCATCCCCCCCCGTCCCCCTTCATCCCACTCACCGTCTCCCTTCCACCCTTCCAACCTGTGGTAGCACGATGGCACAGTGGTTAGCGCTGTTGCCAGGGACCCGGGTTCGATTCCAGCCTTGTGTCACTCACTGTCTGTGTGGAGTTTGCACATTCTCCCCGTTTCTGTGTGGGTTTCCTCCCACAGTCCAAAGATGTGCAGGTTAGGTGGATTGGCCGTGCTAAATTTCCCCTTAGTGTCAGGGGGACTAGCTAGGGTAAATACGCAGGGTTACGGGGATAGGGCCAGGATGGGATTGTTTTCAGGATGGGCTGAATGGCCTCTTCCTGCACAGTAGGGATTCCACGATTCCCTCTCCTCAGACCTCCCGCTTTCCAAAGACCCCTGTGAGAGGAAGCAGAGATCATGCTGATCATCCAGCCAGGCTGTTTTCCTTCATTCTCCCCGTTGAGTGATGGCCTTGGAATAGAAAATGCAGAACGTTCTGGAAGGCTGGACTTTCAGCCGGCTAATGGAGTTCTCCGAATCCTGCCCGCAGGAAGCCTGGACTTTCCTGGTGGTTCTGTAGATGGCAACGAGAAGCTCCATCTAGTGGCAGCTTCAGGTGTGACACTGTCACCGAATGGTGAGCCCAGCCACATTCGAGGGCTGAATGGTCCACTTCTGCTTTATTTCATTTACACAGTGAGCACGTGA
>CM075754.1:13189071-13244071 GCA_037974335.1 Prionace glauca
TCACGTGCTCACTGTGTGGTCCACTTCTTCCTTTATTTCATTTATTTGTAAGACCTCCCCCACCCCCCCCCCCAACTATATACCTTGCACCTTTAATATAATGGGGGGGGGGTGTGGTGCACGAGGAATGTTGTCTATGGAATCTTTTTTTTTTGAAAAACACTCACAGAGGGGCCTTTCAGAGGTGGAAGTGTCAATTACAAAGGGGGTGCTGTACTTTTCTTTGCTCTTTGTTCCGTCCAATCCCCCCGATCCTGGAATCCAGCGGGAAGGGAGAAAGTGGATCGGGCCAGTGGGGTAGGCTAGAGATGGGCCGAGTGGCCTGATCCTCAGGGTGTTTCTCACGTACTGCCTCCGAGCCTCAGTGCGCAACGAACTGCGTAGTGACGCCTTTCGAAGTAAATTAGACAGTCGCTTCAAAGAGCCTGGCATGGGCGTGATGGGCCGAACGGACTCAGTAAGATGCTGTAATTCTAACTCTGCGCCTCGGCCAGTGGACTCCTTGCTCACAAGCTGGTGCGGTTAGCCGATACTGTCACCCTGCTGCAGGCGCCTTGATGTAATCCGGACAGCATTCCTTCTTGTTAGCCTCCTCCCATCATCCTAAGGTCGCAATCCTGATTAAGTGTTCCTCCCCCCACCCCCCCCCCCACACCCAGAACCACCCCCCCCCCCCCCTCAAATCCACCAGGGCAACCGAAGGGGTGGGATCTCATGACCTTCCTTGGAAATTCCCGCCTGAGGCCTGCGGAGATTTTAGGGAACTATAGGCTTGCATGCCCAGATCCCTCTCCGACTCCGTGGCAGGCAAGGTGGGAGAATTCCAAAATCCCGACCAAGCACTTGGAGACGCAAAGCAAAACGTTAATACCGCCCTCTCGGCTGAGCTTATTTATCGGTAAGAACATAAGAACATAAGAAATAGGAGCAGGAGTAGGCCATCTGGCCCTTCGAGCCTGCCCCGCCATTCAATAAGATCATGGCTGATCTGTTGTGGCTCAGTTCCACATTCCCGCCCTCGCCCCATAACCCTTAATCCCTTCTCTTATCAAAAACCCATCAACCCGCTTCTTAAAAATATTTAGCGAGGCAGCCTCCACCACTTCAACGGGCAGAGAATTCCAGAGATTCACCACCCTTTGAGTGAAGAAGTTCCTCCTCAACTCCGTTCTAAACCGCCCCCCTTTTATCTTGAGGCTGTGCCCCCTAGTCCTACTGTCTTTTTTGAGCGGGAAGAGTCTCTCCACCTCTATCCTATCCATCCCATTCATCATCTTATACGTCTCAATGAGATCTCCCCTCATTCTTCTAAACTCCAATGAGTACAAGCCTAGTTCATTCAGCCTCTCCTCATAGCTCAACCCCCTCAACTCCGGTATCAGCCTAGTAAACCTCCTCTGCACTCCTCCAGGGCCAAAATATCCTTGCGCAGGTGCGGCGCCCAAAACTGCACACAGTACTCCAGCTGCGGCCTCACCAGTGCCCTATACAGCTGCAGCAAGACCTCCCTACTTTTATATTCAATACCCCTCGCTATGAAGGCCAGCATCCCATTCGCCTTCCTGACCACCTGCTGCACCTGCAAGTTGGGTTTTTGCGACTCATGCACAAGGACCCCGAGGTCCCTCTGCACCGTAACACTGCAATGAATTTACTGTGAGAATCCACACTCCGGCACCTGTTCGGGTGCACTGAGGGAGAACATAAACACTTCACCAGCACATCTTTCGGACGGGGGGAAGGAAACCCACGCAGACACGGGGAGAATGTGCAGACTCCACACACAGACAGTGACCCAAGCCCGGGGAATCGAACCCGGGTCCCCTGCGCTGTGAGGCAGCAGTGCTAACCCACTGTGCCGCTGAACGGTAAAGATCCCATGTCCAATATTCCAGAGGGGAGCAGGGAGCGACCTTTGCCAATGTTTATTGCACAACCGACGTCACAAAGGAATGTTGTCTGGCCGATATCGCGTTGCTACTTGTAAGGCAGGAAATCTGAATAAAATCTGACAAGGCTGACAGTATTTCACAGACGGACACAATCGGGGTTAGTCGTCTGCTTCCCAGAGAGTTGAAATTATAGAATCATAGAACCCCGAACAGTACAGAAGGAGGCCATTCAGCCATCAATGCTGCACTGACAACAACCCCACCCAGGACCTGTAACCCCACATATTTACCTGCTAATCCCCCAGACACTAAGGGGGCAATTTAGCATGGTCAATCCACCTAACCTGCACATCTTTGGACGGTGGGAGGAAACTGGAGCACCCGGAGGAAACCCACGCAGACATGGGGAGAACGTGCAGACTCCACACAGACCCAAGCCGGGAATCGAACTCGGGTCCCTGGCGCTGAGAAGCAGCAGCGCTAACCACTGTGCCACCGCGCCTCCCTTCAGGCTTTACACTTTAGACTGGCTTTTTAATTATTAACTTAAAGGGCTGACCATTTAAATAATAACCATTTAATTAAATTGTGGGCAGCACAGTAGCACAAGTGGTTAGCACTGCTGCCTCACAGCACCAGGGACCCGGGTTCGATTCCCGGCTTGGGTCACTGTCTGTGTGGAGTTTGCACATTCTCCCCGTGTCTGCGTGGGTTTCCTCCGGGTGCTCCGGTTTCCTCCCACAGTCCCAGAGATGTGCGGGTTAGGTTGATTGGCCATACTTAAAATTGCCCCTTAGTGTCCTGAGATGTGTAGGTTAGAGGGATTAGTGGGTAAATATGTTGGGATTTGGGGGTAGGGCCTGGGTGGGATTGTGGTCAGTGCAGACTCGATGGGCCGAATGGCCTCTTTCTGTACTTTAGGGATTCTATGATAGAGTGGGTGGAACGTTTCTGTTCCGCTTGCCGATGGGGAAGCACAGCAGGCGGGCATGGACCATACAAAGGGCTTGGGGTGAACGCAGCCGGAAAATTTCCACCCAAAATGCTGGAGCTCCATTGAGTGGATTTCCCTCCCAGTGTGGCTGGTGGACTGATATCATTACTCAGCAGCGGGTAGCTGTGTACCCAGTTCGATTCCCGGCTTGGGCCACTGTCTGTGTGGAGTCTGCACATTCTCCCCATGTCTGCGTGGGTTTCCTCCGGGTGCTCCGGTTTCCTCCCACAGTCCAATGATGTGAAGGTTAGGTTGATTGCTGTGCTAAATTGCCCCTTAGTGTCCTAGGTTAGAGGATTAGTGGGTAGCTGTGTACGTGGTAAGCAGGGTGCATGTTCCAGTAACAATTAGTTCCTATTTCTTTGTAATAATATAACATCCCTCTCTGAATAAAATATATATAGCTGCCATATCAATACAACTCTTCCAACCATTAACATTTTCTTTCTCAATTGGATCAACAAAACCTCTATAATTAAACTCAGCAACTTTATGGTTTATTTCAGCTTGTTTTCAGCACAACTTTATTCACGCTATTTCGGCACTGGGATGTTGTTGGTGTTGAATCGCTGGTTAGTGATGTTGTTTACGTTGTCTTGCTGGTTAGTGATGTTGTTTACGTTGTCTTGCTGGTTAGTGATGCTGTTGGTGTTGTGTCGCTGGTTAATTTTGTTGTTGGTTAGTGATGCTGTTCATGTCTTGCTGGTTAGTGATGTTGCTCGTGTTGTCTCGCTGGTTAGTGATGTTGTTGGTGTTGACTCACTGGTCAGTGATGTTGTTGTTATCTCGATGGTTAGTGATGTTGTTGGTGTCGTCTCGCTGGTTAGTCATGTTGTTGATATTGTCTTCCTGGTTAGTGATGTTGTTATTCTCTCGCTGGTTAGTGATGCTATTGGTTTTTTCCCACTGGTTATAAATGTTTTTAATGTTATTTCTCTGTTTAGTGATGTTGTTGGTGTTGTCTCGCTGGTTAGTGATGTTGTTGGTGTTGTCTCGCTGGTTAGTGATGTTGTTGGTGTTGTCTCGCTGGTTAGTGATGTTGTTGGTGTTGTCTCGCTGGTTAGTGATGTTGTTGGTGTTGTCTCGCTGGTTAGTGATGTTGTTGGTGTTGTCTCGCTGGGTTAGTGATGTTGTTGGTGTTGTCTCGCTGGTCAGTGATATTGTTGGTGTTGTTTCGCTGGTTAGTGATGTTACTGGTGATGTCTCGCTGGTTAGTGATGTTGGTGTTGTTTCGCTGGTTAATGATGTTACTGGTGATGTCTCGCTGGTTAGTGATGTTGTTGGTGTTGTTTCGCTGGTTAATGATGTTACTGGTGATGTCTCGCTGGTTAGTGATGTTGTTGGTGTTGTTTCGCTGGTTAATGATGTTACTGGTGATGTCTCGCTGGTAAGTGATGTTGTTGCTGTTGTTTCGCTGGTTAATGATGTTACTGGTGATGTCTCGCTGGTTAGTGATGTTGTTGGTGTTGTTTCGCTGGTTAGTGATGTTACTGGTGATGTCTCACTGGTTAGTGATGTTATTGGTGTTGTCACACTAGTTAGTGATGCTGTTGGTGTTGTCTCACTGGTTAGTGATGTTTTGCTCCTCTGGTTATTGATGTTGGTGTTGTCTTGCTGGTTAGTGATATTGTCGGTGATGTCTCGCTGGTTAGTGATTTTTTTGATGTTGTCTCGCTGGTTAGTGATGTTATTGGTGTTGTCTCGCTGGTTAGTGTTGTTGGTGTCTTGCTGGTTAGTGATGCTGTTCGTGGCTTGCTCGTTAGTGATGTTGTTAGTGTTGTCTCACTGGTTAGTGATGATGTTGGTGATATCTAGCTGGTTAGTGATATTGTTGGTGTCTCGTTGGTCAGTGATGCTGTTCATGCCTTGCTGGTTAGTGATGTTGTTTATGCTATGTCGCTGGTTACTGATGTTGGTGTTGTCTCGCTGGTTAGTGATGTTGTTGGTGTTACCTTCATGGTTAGTGATGTTACTGTGTGTGTCGTATGTTAGTGATGTTATTGGTGTTGTGTCGCTGGTTAGTGATATTGTTGGTGTTGTCTCGCTGGTTAGTGATATTGTGGTGTTGTCTCGCTGGTTAGTGATGTTGTTGGTGTTGTCTCGCTGGTTAGTGATGTTGTTGGTGTTGTCTCGCTGGTTAGTGATGTTGTTGGTGTTGTCTCGTGGTTAGTGATGTTGCTGGTATTGTCTCGCTGGTTAGTGATGTTGCTGGTGTTGTCTCGCTGGTTAGTTTTGTTGTTGGCACCCGTTGGTTAGTGATGTTGTTGCTGTTGTTTTGCTGGTTAGTGATGTTGTTGCTGTTGTTTTGCTGGTTAGTGATGTTATTGGTGTTGTCTCGCTGGTTAGTGATGTTGTTGATGTTGTCTCGCTGGTTAGTGATGTTGTTGGTGTTGTCTCGCTGGTTAGTGATGTTGTTGGTGTTGTCTCGCTGGTTAGTGATGTTGTTGGTGTTGTCTTGCTGGTTAGTGATGTTAGTGTTGTCTCACTGGTTACAGATGTTTTGATGTTGTTTCTCTGGTTAGTGATATTATTGGTGATGTCTCGCTGGTTAGTGATGTTGCTGGTATTGTCTCGCTGGTTAGTGATGTTGTTGGTGTTGTCTCGCTGGTTAGTGATGTTGTTGGTGTTGTCTTGCTGGTTAGTGATGTTGTTGCTGTTGTCTCGCTGGTTAGTGATGTTGCTGGTATTGTCTCGCTGGTTAGTGATGTTGCTGGTGATGTCTCGCTGGTTAGTGATGTTGGTGTTGTCTCGCTGGTTAGTGATGTTGTTGGTGTTGTCTCGCTGGTTAGTGATGTTGTTGGTATTGTCTCGCTGGTTAGTGATGTTGCTGGTATTGTCTCGCTGGTTAGTGATGTTGTTGGTGTTGTCTCGCTGGTTAGTGATGTTGTTGGTGTTGTCTCGCTGGTTAGTGTTGTTGGTGTCTCGTTGGTCAGTGATGCTGTTCATTTCTTGCTGGTTAGTGATGTTGTTTATGATATTTTGCTGGTTAGTGATGTTGTTCATGTTGTTTTGCTGGTTAGTGTTGTTGGCACCTCATTGGTTAGTGATGTTGTTGCTGTTGTTTCACTGGTTAGTGATGTTGCTGGTTTTATCTCGCTGGTTAGTGATGTTATTGGTGTCTTGTTGGTTAGTGATGCTGTTCATGGCTTGCTGGTTAGTGATGTTGTGTATGATATTTTGCTGGTTAGTGATGTTGGTGTTGTCCCGCTGGTTAGTAATGATGTTGGTGATGGCTTGCTGGTTAGTGATTTTGGTGATGTTGTCTAGCTGGTTAGTGATTTTGGTGATGTTGTCTAGCTGGTTAGTGATTTTGGTGATGTTGTCTAGCTGGTTGGTGATTTTGTTGGTGTTGTTTTGCTGGTGAGTGATGTTACTGTGTGGTCTTTCTAGTTACTGATGTTGTTGGTTTGTCTCGGTGGTTAGTGATGTTATTGGTGTTGTTGTCTTGCTGGTTAGTGATGTTACTGGTGTTGTCTCAGTGGTTAATGATGTTGGTGGTGTTTCGCTGGTTAGTAATGTTGTTGTGTTGACTTGCTGGTTAGTGATGTTAGTGTTGTCTCACTGGTTACAGATGTTTTGATGTTGTTTCTCTGGTTAGTGATGTTATTGGTGATGTCTCGCTGGTTAGTGATGTTATTGGTGATGTCTCGCTGGTTAGTGATGTTGCTGGTATTGTCTCGCTGGTTAGTGATGTTGTTGGTGTTGTCTCGCTGGTTAGTGATGTTATTGGTGATGTCTCGCTGGTTAGTGATGTTATTGGTGATGTCTCGCTGGTTAGTGATGTTATTGGTGATGTCTCGCTGGTTAGTGATGTTGCTGGTATTGTCTCGCTGGTTAGTGATGTTGCTGGTGATGTCTCGCTGGTTAGTGATGTTGGTGTTGTCTCGCTGGTTAGTGATGTTGTTGGTGTTGTCTCGCTGGTTAGTGATGTTGTTGGTATTGTCTCGCTGGTTAGTGATGTTGCTGGTATTGTCTCGCTGGTTAGTGATGTTGTTGGTGTTGTCTCGCTGGTTAGTGATGTTGTTGGTGTTGTCTCGCTGGTTAGTGATGTTGTTGGTATTGTCTCGCTGGTTAGTGATGTTGCTGGTATTGTCTCGCTGGTTAGTGATGTTGTTGGTGTTGTCTCGCTGGTTAGTGATGTTGTTGGTGTTGTCTCGCTGGTTAGTGATGTTATTGGTGTTGTCTCACTGGTTAGTGTTGTTGGTGTCTCGTTGGTCAGTGATGCTGTTCATTTCTTGCTGGTTAGTGATGTTGTTTATGATATTTTGCTGGTTAGTGATGTTGTTCATGTTGTTTTGCTGGTTAGTGTTGTTGGCACCTCATTGGTTAGTGATGTTGTTGCTGTTGTTTCACTGGTTAGTGATGTTGCTGGTTTTATCTCGCTGGTTAGTGATGTTATTGGTGTCTTGTTGGTTAGTGATGCTGTTCATGGCTTGCTGGTTAGTGATGTTGTTTATGATATTTTGCTGGTTAGTGATGTTGGTGTTGTCCCGCTGGTTAGTAATGATGTTGGTGATGGCTTGCTGGTTAGTGATTTTGGTGATGTTGTCTAGCTGGTTAGTGATTTTGGTGATGTTGTCTAGCTGGTTGGTGATTTTGTTGGTGTTGTTTTGCTGGTGAGTGATGTTACTGTGTGGTCTTTCTAGTTACTGATGTTGTTGGTTTGTCTCGGTGGTTAGTGATGTTATTGGTGTTGTTGTCTTGCTGGTTAGTGATGTTACTGGTGTTGTCTCAGTGGTTAATGATGTTGGTGGTGTTTCGCTGGTTAGTAATGTTGTTGGTGTTGACTTGCTGGTTAGTGATGTTAGTGTTGTCTCACTGGTTACAGATGTTTTGATGTTGTTTCTCTGGTTAGTGATGTTATTGGTGATGTCTCGCTGGTTAGTGATGTTATTGGTGATGTCTCGCTGGTTAGTTCACGTGCTCACTGTGTGTTGCCTCGATGATTAGTGATGTTGTTGGCTTTATCCTGCCGGTTAGTGGTGTTGCTGATGTTGTTTCCCTGCCACCCTCCCCACTCCCCCCCCCCCCCCCACCCCCCCCCCCGCCTCCCCCCACCACCCCATCAAGGGATCGGGCCTCCCTTCCACCACCAGACGACGATCAGCCCCCTTGTCCCCCCCTACCCCACCAGGGATACACCTGACCCTTCTCCTCCACCACCCCCCTCCCCAAGAGGATGATCTGGGTCAGAGAGCCGTTGCAGCCTCTGAAACCTGTTCGGAAGGTTCCCTGCAAAATAAATTATTTTGCGGATCACTTTCAGCGCGGATCCGGAACGGACCAGAGGACGGTGAAGTGGGATTTGATGGGAGAGTTTATTAAATCGATTTAAGTTCATACTAATGCATTTAAATCGTCAGGGCCACCCGATTCGGGTGTGGGCCTGGATCCGCGCCTGAATTGGGTGTCGGTAAAGCCGTGATCTGCTCGGATTCGGGTGCAGATTGCATTAAAGTCCCAACGCCTGAATTTACCGCGATTTTGCACCCGAAAACGGGCGTAAAATTGAGCCCAGTATTCCAAGTGTGGCCTTACCAATATCTTGTACAACTTCAACCAAACGTCCCAACTCCTGTATTCAATGTTCTGACCGATGAAACCAAGCATGCCGAATGCCTTCTTCACCACTCTGTCCACCTGTGACTCCACTTTCAAGGAGCTATGAACCTGTACCCCTAGATCTCTTTGTTCTATAACTCTCCCCAGCGCCCTGTCAATAACTGAGTAAGTTCTACCCTGGTTCAATCTACCAAAATGTATCACCCCGTATTTATCTAAATTAAACTCCATCTACCATTCGTCAGCCCACTGGCCCAATTGATCAAGATCCCGTTGCAATTTGAGATAACTTTCTTCACTACCCACTGTGCCACCATAATGATGATGTTGTTGGTGTTATCTTGCTGGTTGGTGATGTTGTCTCGCTAGTTAGTGATGTTACTGGTATTTTGTCACTGGTTAGTGATGTTGCTGGTGTTGTTTCGCTGGTTAGTGATGTTGCTAGTGTTCTCTTGCTTATTAGTGATTTTGTTGATGTCTCGCTTGTTGGAGAGATTATTGTTGGCGCAGCATTCTGAGTGGTACCCTGTGACAAGGAGCTACCATACCTGATTGTGTGTGAATAATTTAGCCCCCACAGATTGCCGTGTCCTGGGTGGTATTTGAGCAGCTTTCATCTCCTCTTTCTGCTGTGTGTTTCTGTACTCCGGACATGTGTTACAGTTGGCACTGTTCTTTCAGTATCTTTAGTATCAGTATCAGGGCGGTACGGTAGCACAGTGGTTAGCACTGCTGCTTCACAGCTCCAGGGTCCTGGGTTCGATTCCCGGCTCGGGTCACTGCCTGTGTGGAGTTTGCACATTCTCCTCGTGTCTGCGTGGGTTTTCTCCGGGTGCTCCGGTTTCCTCCCACAGTCCAAAGATGTGCGGGTTAGGTTCATTGGCTATGCTAAAATTGCCCTTAGTGTCCTGGGATGTGTAGGTTAGAGGGATTAGCAGGTAAAATGTGTAGGGATATGGGGATAGGGTCTGGGTGGGATTGTGTTCGGTGCAGACTCGATGGGCCGAAGGGCCTGTTTCTGCACTGTAGGGTTCTATGGTTCTATCTTTTGTAGATGCCTGTCACACAGCTGATCTGACACTGAGTTTATACTTCTTCCTCCTTCCCATCTGATCTTACAGTTTATTTATTAGTATCGTGAGTAGGCTTACATTAACACTGCAATGAAGTTACTGCGAAAATCCCCCAGCTGCCACACTCTGGCACCTGTTTGGGTAACACTGAGGCAGAATTTAGTATTACCAATCCACCCAACCTAACCGGATCTAACTGACAATAATCTCTCCCTCAATGTCAACAAAACGAAGGAGATTGTCATCGACTTCAGAAGCCTAAAGGAGAACATGTCCCTGTCTACATCAACGGGGACCAAGTAGAAATGGTGGCAAGCTTAAAGTTCTTAGGCATTCAGATCACCAACAACCTGTCCTGGTCCCCCATTCCGACCACTATAGTTAAGAAAACCCACCAACACCTCCACTTTCTCAGTAGATTAAGGAAATTTGGCATGTCAGTTATGACTCTCACCAACTTTTACAGATGCACCATAGAAAGCATTCTTCTCTGGTCTGGGCCCCTGCTCTGCCCAAGACCGCAAGGAACTACAAAGGGTTGTGAATGTAGCCCAATCCATCACTCAAACCAGCCGCCCATCCATTGACTCCGTCTACACTTTCTGTTGCCTCAGCAAAAGCAGCCAGCATCATTAAGGACCCCACACACTCCAGACGTTCTCTCTTCCACCTTCTCCCCATCAGGAAAAAGATACAAAAGTCTGAGGTCACGTACCAACCGACTCAAGAACAGCTGCTTTCCTGCTGCTGTCTGACTTTTGAATGGACCTACCTTGCATTAAGATGATCTTTCTCTACACCTAGCTATGACCTAAACACTGCAGTCTGCAGTTTCTCCTTTCCTTCTCTATGAACAGTATACTCTGTCTGTAGCATGCAAGAAACAATACTTTTCACTGTATGTTAATACTTTTAACTGTATGACCACAATAATAAATCAAATGAGCACATCTTAGATGCTAAGGGGCAATTTAGCATGGCCAATCCACCAAACTGCACAACTTTTGAAACTATGGGGCAATTTAGCATGGCCAATCCACCAAACTGCACAACTTTTGAAACTATGGGGCAATTAGCATGGCCAATCCCCCTAACTACACTTTTATGGACACTAAGGGCAAATAGCATGGTCAATCCACCTAACCTGCACATCTTTGGAGTGTGAGGGGAAACCGAAGCCTCTCGGAGGAAGCCCACGCAGACACAGGGACAATGTGCAGACTCCGTACAGGCAGTGACCCAAGCTGGGATTGAACCCGGGTCCCTGGCGCTGTGAGGCAGCAGCGCTAACCCACTGTGCCATTGTGCGCTCCTTGCTTCTTCTGGAGAAATTCCTTTCTGTTGTGCGCTGAATGTGAATGTTCTGGTTCCAGCTCACAGACCAGCATCTTCCAGTGACCTGCAATAGGACAGCAATGCTCTAGGGCTGGCTGTCTTTGCTGTATTTGTATCAGGCTCTCACTGTCTGGATCACTTGCTGAGTGGGTAGCTGTAACTCATTATCTCTGCTGGTCTCAGCTGTAATTGGACTGTTCTGGCACTGTTCCATCCACGAGGTGATCCTCGATCTCCTATCTCGTGGTTTGCTGAAATCAGCTCCAGCTCTTCACCACTGCTCGACCCCAGGGTGGCAGAACCATCTGCTTCCGTGACACACAACACACAATTAACATCTTTCCCTTGGTGACTCCTCTGATCTGGGTTGTTCCTGGCTGTCGAATCTCACTTCCTCTCTCCGCCCTTAGCAAGAGGTGCTCAGTTTCAAAGCGTCGTCTCTCAGATGGCACAGAGGCACAATGGGTTAGCACTGCTGCCTCACAGTGCCAGGGATCTGGGTTCAATTTCCCGCCTCAGGTCCACTGTCTGTGCAGAGACTGCACGTTCTCCCCATGTCTGCGTGGGTTTCCTCCCAGTGCTCCAGTTTCCTCCCACATTGCAAACATGTGCAGGTTAGGGTGGATTGGCCATGCTAAATTGCCCCTTAAAGCTGTCCAAAAGTGTGCAGGTTAGGAATTGGCCATGCTAAATTGCTCCTTAGTGTCCAAAAGTGTGCAGGTTAGGATTGGCCATGCTAAATTGCTCCTTAGCATCCAAAGATGTGCAGGGTGGGTGGATTGGCCGTGCTAAATTTCCCCTCAATGTTCAAAGACGTACAGGTTAGGTGGATTAGCCGTGCTAAATTGACTCGAGTGTCAGGGGAATTAGCAGAGTGAATATGTGGTGCTACAGGAATAGATTGTGGTCGATACAGATCTGATGGGCCGAATGGCCTCCTTCTGCACTGTAAGGGTTCTATGATTCCAGGATAACCATTTCTCTCAACTCTTCTGGATATATTTGGTACAGTTGATGTTCCTTATCTGAGGAAGGATGTCCTTGCCTATAGAGGAGTGCAGTGAATGTTTTACCAGGCCGATTCCTGGGATAGCAGGTCTGTCACAGGAGGAGATACTAAATCGGTTAGGATTATATTCACTGGAGTTGAGAAAAGAGTGAGAGGGAATCTCACAGAAACTTATCAAATTCTAACAGGGTTAGACAGGGTAGATTCAGAAAGAATGTTCCGATGGTGGGGGGGGGGGAGCAGTCCAGATCTCGGGGTCACAGTTTGAGGATAAGGAGGGTAAATCTTTTCAGACTGAGGTGAGGAGAAATTTCTTCACCCAGAGAGTGGCGAATGTGTGGAATTCACTCCCACAGAAAGTAGCTGAGGCCAAAACCTTGTGTGATTTCAAGAAGAAATTAGATATCGCTCTCAGGGCTAAAGGGATATGAGGGGGAATCAGGATATTGAATTTGATGATCAGCCGTGAACATAATGAACGGTGGAGCAGGCTCGAAGGGCCCAAATGGCCCACTCCTGCTTCTAGTTTTCTATGATGTTACTCTGGGAATATCTGGCGGAGTGTGTGAGAGGGCCCCACACTACCTGAGCTCCAGCCCATGTTGGCTGAGAACAGCAAATGTTCTTCTTTCTCGCAGTCTTTTTCCCTGCTTGAGTATTCCTGCCTCTTTTCTGAATTTGATTCGAGATGTCACTGAGGGAATGCTCTCTGGTAATCTCTGTGAACTATCCGGGGAAGAGGCTAATTTCATTCGAAGAGGATATGCAGAGGGTATCTCAGCAGTTCTGGGCCGCAGGCCATCCTATCTTCATTGGCCTGTGTTTCCCCTGCTGATGTGGATAAGATAAGCCCCCTGCGGACAATTTCATCTCAGTGATGTTAACAGGGACCCAGTGGGATGTTAACCCTATTATGCAGCTGCTGCTAGTCCTGTCTGAGAAACGATTGCCCTTTCCTCTGCTTCCCGACGCGTGAGATTCCCGGCTAGCTTGCTCCCGGATATTACTGTAAGAGAAGTGCAGAGGAGGAAGGGAATGTGAGAGAAAGAGAAATCCAACATCTGGCAGAGAGAGATGGTGTTGGTCAGAAGGAGGTAGTGAGATCTCGACAGTCAGCAAGAGTCCGGGACAGAGAGAAAGGCAATGGAACAACTCTCTCCACTCCCTGACTCTCTCATTTTCTCTCTTTATCTTGCACTTACTAACTCTCACTCTATCTCTCTCTTCCATGCTTCCCATATAACATTGGCTTCTGATCTCTCTCCCTCTCTCGTACACAGTCAATTTCTCTTCCTCTCTCTCCCTCCCTCCAGCTTTCACTTTTCTCCTTCCCACTCTCCCGACCTTACATCGACTTGCTCTCTACCCGTCTCTCTGGACACTGCATCCTTCTCTCTTTCTCTCTCTTCCCTTCCCTCTCTTTCTCTTACATTGTCTCTCTCTCTCCGTCTCACTGTCCTCTCTCTGTCCCCACTTTCTCTAACACTGAGCCTCTCCCTCTCTCCCTCTCTCCTTCTCTCTCTCCCTCTCCCCCACTCTCACTCTCACTCTCACTCTCCTCTCCCTCTCTCCCTCTCCCTCTCTTCCTCTCTCCCTCTCTCACTCTCCCTCTCTCCCTCTCCCTCTCTCCCTCTCTCACTCTCCCTCTCTCCTTCTCTCTCTCCCTCTCCCCCACTCTCATTCTCCCTCTCACCCTCTCACTCTCCCTCTCCCTCTCTCCCTCTCTCCCTCTCTCACTCTCCCTCTCTCCTTCTCTCTCTCCCTCTCCCCCACTCTCACTCTTCCTCTCCCTCTCTCCCTCTCTCACTCTCACTCTCCCTCTCTCCCTCTCTCCCTCTCTCCCTCTCCCTCTCCCTCTCTCCCTCTCTCACTCTCCCTCTCCCTCTCTCTCTCCCTCTCCCCCACTCTCACTCTCACTCTCCCTCTCCCTCTCTCACTCTCCCTCTTCCTCTCTCCCTCTCTCTCTCCCTCTCCCCCACTCTCACTCTCACTCTCCCTCTCTCTCTCTTCTCATCTCATTTGCCTCACTCTCTCTCTCTCTAAAACTAACCCTCTGTCTCCCTTCCCTCTCTCTCTTACGCTCTCTCTCACCCTGCCTTGCTCCCTTGCTCTCTCTCCCTCTCTTCAACCCTAACCTTTCTCTCCCCCTTCCCTCCCTTTCTATCACTCTTACTCTACCTTGCTGCCTCTCTCTCTCTCTCCCCCCTCGCTCACACATACACACTGACCCTCTTTCCCGTTCTTTATTTCAGTTAACATTTATTTGGCCAGATAAATCAATGAGAACTAATTTTCATTTACAGTAATGACTTATTCTGTCTCTCTCTCTCTCTCCTTTCTCTCCCCTCTCTTTCTTTCTCCTTCCTATTGCTCCTTCTCTCTCTCTCTGTCTTGCAATGGCTTTCTCTCTTTCTTACTCTGCCTCTCCCTCCCTCTCTCTCTTCCACTGCCCTTTCTCGTTCTCTCTTTTTCTCACCCTTCCCCTCTCTGTCCTCTGCCTCTTTGCCCTATCTGCCCGAACGTTAAGTATAGCGGGAGAATGCGACACTTTATTCCTGGATGGTGGATCTGTCGTATGAGGAGAGACTAAATCAGTTGGGATTACATTCACTGGAGTTTAGAAGAGTGAGGGGAATCTCATGGAAACTTATAAAATTAGCAGGATTAGACAGGGCAGATTCAGAAAGAATGTTCCCCAATAGTGGGGGGGGGGGGGGAGTCCAGAACTAAGCTTTGCTGGAATGGGACCAGAAATTTCTACCTGAGATCAAAGAACATTTCCATTGTCTGCCCCTCTCCTCTGGTGGGGGGAGTCCAGAACTGGGGTGCATAGTTTGAGGATAAGGGGAGTAAACCTTTTAGGACTGAGGTGAGGAGAAATCTCTTCACCCAGAGAGTGGTGAATGTGTGGAATTCACTCCCACCAGGAAGTAGCTGGAGGGCAAAACACTGTGTGATTCCAAGAAGAAATTAGATCTAGCTCTTGGGGCTAAAGGAATATGAAGTAAAAAAAAGGAAAGTTGAAGGTTATTTATTAGTCACAGGTAGGCTTGCATTAACACTGCAATGAAGTTACTGTGAAAATCCCCTAGCAGGCACCTGTTCGTGTAAACTGAGGGAATTTAGCATGGCCAGTGCACCCTAACCAGTGCATCTTTTGGAAATTTCTCTCTCTCTCTTGCAGTGGCTTTCTCTCTCTCTCTTACTCTGCCTCTCTTTGTCTCTGTCCCTCCCTCCTTCCCTCTCTCTCTTCCACTGCCTTTCTCGTTCTCTCTTTTGCTCACCCTCCTATCCCTTCCCCTCTCTGTCCTCTGCTTTTCTCTGTCTCTTTGCCCTATCTGCCTGAATGTTAAGTATAGCGGGAGAACAGCGACACTTTATTCCTGGGATGGCGGGTCTGTTGTATGAAAAGGGAAGGGTGGGGGGAGGATGGAGGGATCAGGATATTGAATCTGATGATCAAAATGAATGGGGAGCAGGCTCGAAGGGCCAAATGGCCTCCTCCTGCTTTTAATTTCTATGTTTTAACAGATCTGGATTTAGTCAAAGTGCCTCAGAGTTGCTGGACTATGGAGGGTGGGGGGGGTGGGGAACCAGACTCTCGATTAGGCCCTCTGGAAGAAGCTGATGCCTCCCAAGTAAGCGACCAGCAGCAACTGACTCTCGGGGCTGCTTAGATGAAATATACGGGATGTCCCCATCAGGCCCAGAATGTGGACATCCCTTTACAGAATCATAATAATCCCTACAGTGCAGAAAAAGGCCACTCAGCCCATTAGGTCTGTACTGACTCTTCCTCAGAGTATCTTACCCAGGCCTTATTCCTGCAAAGGGGAGCGATGGCCTAATGGTATTACCGCTAGATTATTAATCCAGTAACTTTCTGGAGAACCAGGTTCGAATCCTGCCACAGCAGATGGTGGAATTTGAATTCCATTAAAAAAAATCCAGAATTAAGAATCTACTGATGAAACCGCTGTTGGAAAAACCCATCTGGGTCACTAATGTCCCTTTAGGAAGGAAATCTGCCGTCTTTACCTGGTCTGGCCTACATGTGACTCCAGAGCCACAGCAATGTGGTTGACTCTTAACCACCCTCTAAACAAAGAGCAACCAAGGATGGGCAATAAATGTTGGCCAGCCAGTGACGCCCATGTCCCACGAATGAATAAAAAATTACCCAAGCATTTATCCTGCTCATTCACCTAACCTGCACATCTTTGGACACTAAGGGACAATTTAGTACGGCCAATCCACCTAACCTACACATCTTTGGACACTAAGGGTCAATTTAGCATGGCCAATCCACCTAATCTGCACATCTTTGGACACTAAGGGGCAATTTAGCAATCCACCCCAACCTATACATCTTTCGAAGATGTGGGGAGAAAAATAAATTATTTTGGGAGTGTTTCCCCCTTCTGGAAAGAGTTTCCTTCATTGATGCAGTCTGTACTTCCAAGAACGAAGCGGATTTAGAGGGAGAGAGTGAGAGAGAGAGACGTTCTTTCCAAAATGGCGGTGGTCCATCAATAATCAAGACCCAGAACCTCTTGGGCATTTGGAGGAGCAGGGTGGATTCATCCGCTATACCAGAATCCTCGGGTGGCGAAGTGACTGAGGTGTGTTTGATTATAATTGCTGTGCTCCCCTTTCGTTGCAGGACTGGTAAAGCTAGGCATTCACTGCATTACCGGGACAGAAGGTTGCAATAAAGATTGTGAACCGGGAGAAGCTGACCGAGTCCGTCCTCATGAAGGTGAGAATCCCACCGACTGCTCATCTCAAAGAGAATTACCACTGAGCTGTGTTCCTCCTGTGAGGGGAGAATGTTTTTTACCTTTAAATTTACGCAGTGAGTGATCAGGACCTGGAACGAGTGGCCTGAGAGAGTGTGGGATCCAATCCTGGCTTTCCAGGAGGGAAACAATGCTTAGGATCATAGAATCCCTACAGTGCAGAAGGAGGCCATTCAGCCCATTAAGTCTGCACCAACAACAATCCCACCCAGGCTCTAAACCCATAACCCCCATGTAATTATCCTACTAATCCTCCTGACACTATAGGGGACAATTTAGCATGGCCAATGCACCTAACCTACACATCTTTGGACACTAAGGGACAATTTAGCATGGCCAATCCACCTAATCTGCACATCTTTGGACACTAAGGGACAATTTAGCATGGCCAATCCACCTAACCTGCACATCTTTGGACACTAAGGACAATTTAGCATGGCCAATCCACCTAACCTGCACATCTTTGGACACTGAGGACAATTTCGCATGGCCAATCCACCTAACCTACACATCTTTGAACACTAAGGGGCAATTTAGCATGGTCAATCCACCTAACCCTGCACATCTTTGGACACTAAGGGGCAATTTAGCATGGCCAATCCACCTAAACCTGCACATCTTTGGACACTAAGGGGCAATTTAGCATGGCCAATGCACCTAACCTGCACATCTTTGGACACTAAGGGCAATTAGCATGGCCAATGCACCTAACCTACACATCTTTGGACACTAAGGGGCAATTTAGCATGGCCCATGCATCTAACCTACACATCTTTGGACACTAAGGGGCAATTTAGCATGGCCAATCCACCTAACCTGCACATCTTTGGACACTAAGGGGCAATTTAGCATGGCCAATCCACCCAACCTACAGACCTTGTGGGAGGAAACCAGAGCACCCGGAGGAAACCCACACAGACATGGGAAAAATGTGCAGACTCCACACAGACAGTCACCCAAGGCTGGAATTGAACCAGATCCCCGGCACTGTGAGGCAGCAGTGCTCACGTGCTCACTGTGTCTGTGCCACCCACTGGCAGGGCTACAGAGAAAATGGGGGGGGAAGGTATGGGTGTGGTGGCATTAGCTGAAGTGCTCTTGCAGAGAGAGCTGGAACAGATCCAATGGGTCGAATGGCCTCTTTCTATGCTGTAATCACCCTCAGCCCCATTTCTTCCGAGTCTTTTCCTGTTGCAGCTTTATCTTCTGTTTCAGCAGGAGTCTGGGATGCCCGCGAGATTTAAGAGAAGGTTTTGAAACTGTAATGGGTGAATAAGATTTTTCCTCTAGGAGGCAGTAGTTGGGGTGGGCGGGGACGGTTAGAGCTATAGATTTAAGGTTAGGGCTAAGGAGAGGGATTCAGGAAAATGTTTCTGCTGAGAAGATTGGTGGAGCACAGAATATTTTGCCGCAGTTTGAAGCAGAGGAGACTGAAATACCACGAATACTCGGAGCAGCAACAAGGTTTTAGAGAGAGAGGGATTCACTTTTTTATATTGCTGGCACAAAAGAACCAGCACAGATGCAATGGGCTGAATGGCCTCCTCCTGTTGCAACCATATCAAGTACTAGCACATTGGTGCCCTAAACCAAGTGCCTTCTTCATGAATGAGCCCAGGGTGGCACAGTGGTTAGCACTGCTACCTCACAGTGCCAGGGACCCGGGTTCAATTCCAGTCTCGGGTCACTGTCTGTGAGGAGTTTGCATGTTCTCCCCGTGTCTGTGTGGGTTTCTTCTGGGTGCTCCAGTTTCCTCCCACACTCCAAAGATGTGTAAATGAGCCATGCTACATTGCCCCTTAATGTCTCAAGGTGTGCAGGTTACGTGGATTAGCCATGCTAAATTGCCCCTTAGTGTCCAAAGATGTGTAGGTTAGGTGGATTGGCCATGCTAAATTGCCCCTTAGTGTCCAAAGATGTGTAGGTTAGGTGGATTGTCCATGCTAAATTGCCCCTTAGTGTCCAAAGATGTGCAGGTTAGGTGGATTGGCCATGCTAAATTGCCCCTTAGTGTCCAAAGATGTATAAGTTAGGTGGATTGGCTGTGCTAAATTGCATTAGGGTAAATATGTGGGGTTACGCGATAAGGCGGGGGTGGGATTGTTGTCAGTGCAGACTTGTGATGGGCCGAATGGCCTCCTTCTGCACTGTAGGATTTGATGATTCTATGATTGTAAGATTGACAGCTGGCTGGTTAACCAGCCAAAGGAGTCTCACAGTGAAAGTCAGGTCCAAGACTGAGCAGACTGTATTTATAGCTGAGTTCACAAGCTGCTGTTAGGGAGGGAAATCCAGGATTTTGACCCAGCGACTGCGAAGAAACTGTTGATGTATTTCCAAGTCAGGGTGGTGAGTGGCTTGGAGAGGAACTTGTAGGTGGTGGGTGTTCCCATGTATCTGCTGCCCCTTGTCCTTCTAGATGGAAGTGGTGGTGGGTTTGGAAGGTGCTGTCTAAGGATCTTTGATGAATTGCTGCAGTGCATCTTGTAGACGGTACACACTGCTGCTACTGAGCGTCAGTGGTGGAGGGAGTGGATGTCTGTGGATGTGGTGCCAATCAGGTAGCTGCTTTGTCCTGGATGGTATTAAGCTTCTCGAGTGTTGTTAGCGCCGCACCCATCCAGGCAAGTGGAGCATTTTCCATCACATCCCTGAATTGTGCTTTGCAGATCATGGACAAGCTTAGTTGATTAGGTTTAGGGCGGCATGGTAACACAGTGGTTAGCACTGCAGCCTCATAGTGCCAGGGACCCCGGGTTCAAGCCCAGCCTCGGGTCACTGTCTGTGTGGAGTTTGCACTGTCTGCATGGGTTTCCTCCGGATGCTCCGGTTTCCTCCCACAGTCCAAAGATGTACAGGTTAGGTGGATTGGCCATGCTAAATTGCCCCTTGATGCCCCAAGATGTGTACGTTGGGTGGATTGGCCATGCTAAATTGTCCCTTAATGCCCCAAGATGTGTACGTTGGGTGGATTGGCCATGCTAAATTGCCCCTTGATGCCCCAAGATGTGTACGTTGGGTGGATTGGCCATGCTAAATTGTCCCTTAATGTCAAAAGATGTACATGTTAGGTGGATTGGCCATGCTAAATTGCCCATTGATATCCCAAGATGTGTAGGATGTGATGTGTCGATGTGATGAAATGTTAAATCCTACCCGAGATCAATGGACCTTCCTGTGCTCTGCCCCTCGCCCATTCCAATCCCCATGGTGGGTGGGGCAGAAAGAACCCAGTTTCCACAGCCCTTGTTCCAGAGACCAATCTCATGAACATTGCCTCCAGGACAAGTGTATTCCTCTTCAGATCCAGAGACCCAATCTGCATCTTTCACTCCAGGTCAGGGAATTGCTTATTTGGAGAGCTGTCACACACCCGATGGGCTGAACAGCCTCCTTCTCCATTACAAGGATTCTGTGCAGCCCTGAGGGAGAAATGGAATCGAGTGACAAATCCGCCTAGGTCTAGTCCGAATAGTGCAGCGGGCCAGAGGGGCCAAATGGCCTCCTCCGGCTCTGCTGTGTTGTCCAGTGCTCAGCCCCATCACTGCCTCCTACTGCCGGGATTGAGTATGACAGGATTGTCCTTTCTGTTTTACCGTAGGTGGAACGAGAGATTGCCATTTTGAAGTTGATCGAACATCCTCACGTCCTGAAGCTCCACGACGTCTATGAAAATAAGAAATATTTGTAGGTATTATATTTTTCGCTTGTTTTATGGTGTGTGCAATTCTCACTGGTCTCCCCGGAGCGGCAGTGGGTATCTCTGAGTCGGTCAGATGTAGAGCTGGTTTCGCCCGGATGTTAGAACCCCAGTGTTGTGGGTCAGTGGTTAGCACTCCTGCCTCCCAGTCAGAAAGAAGGCTGTCAGTTCCATGCCAATGTTCCCAACCTGGTCCTGGAGGTGTATGTTATGGGTCGCACGGTGGCACAGTGGTTAGCCTCACAGCGCCAGGGACCCAGGTTCGATTCCTGGCCATGAGTCACTGGCTGTCAGGTCCTGTACATTCTTAACAGTGCTAACCACCGTGACTATTGATGCAGGTTCTCCACATGTCTGCATGGGTTTCCTCTGGGTGCTCCGGTTTCCTCCCTCAATCCAAAGACCATCACTCACTTGATGAACGAGCGGCACTCCAAAAGCTCATGATATCAAATAAACTGCTTGGACTTCAATGGTGTTGTAAAACATCTTACTGTGCCCACCCCAGTCCACCACTGGCATCTCCATACCAATCCAAAAATGTGCAGGTTAGGTGGATTAGCCATGCTAAATTGCCCCTTAGTGTCCAAAGATGTGTAGGTTGGGGGGATTGGCCATGCTAAATTGCCCCTTAGTGTCCAAAGATATGAAGGTTAGGTGGATTGGCCATGCTAAATTATCCCTTAGTGTTCAAAGATGTGCTGGTTAGGTGGATTGGCCATGCTAAATTGCCCCTTAGTGTCCAATGATGTGCAGGTCAAGTGGATTGGCCATGCTAAATTGCCCCTTGGTGTCAGGGGAATTAGTGGGATAAATACATGGTGTTACGGGGATAAGGCCTGGGTGGGAATGTTGTCGATGCAGGCTTGATGGGCCGAATGGCCTCCTTCTGCACTGTAGGGACTCGATGATTCCAGAACAGCGGACAAATTGCAGAGGTTTAACCGAGTATGACAAAAATAAATCCCTTTCATAGATCATAGATCATAGATCATAGAACCCTGCAGTGCAGAAACAGGCCCTTCGGCCCATCGAGTCTGCACCGAACACAATCCCACCCAGACCCTATCCCTACACATTTACCTGCTAATCCCTCTAACCTACATATCCCAGGACACTAAGGGGCAATTTTAGCATAGCCAATGAACCTAACCCACACCAAAACCAGAGCAAACAGTAGGAAATGTCGTAGCTTTGAGTTTTATAAAAAAGGCCGATTAGGCAACAGCGGAGGAGATAAATAAACCAATCGGCCAAATCTCCCAGTGTGCGGGATTGCTTAAAAAAATAGAAATCTTGCAGGAAGAAGTCATTGTCACAATTTCTCTATTAACAAAGCGATGAATATCAGAACAACACAGGAAACTCAGAGAGAGAGAGGGGGGGAAACAACAGCCTGAGTGGGGGAAGAAAAAATGACTATTTATTCATGGAAATGGGATATGTGTGTCGCTGGCTGGGCCAATGTTTATTGTCCATCCCTAACTACCCTTAAACTGAGCGTCTCATTCCAGAGGGTGGTTGAGAGTCAACCATATTGCTGTGGCTCTGGAGTCACAGGTAGGCCAGACCAGGTAAGGACGGCAGATTCCCTTCCCTGGAGGACATTCATTGAACCCAGATGGGATTTTCCGACAATGGTTTCATGGTCATCAGAAGATTCTTAATTCCAGAATTTTTAAAGTTGAATTCCACCATCTGCCGTGGTGGGATTCGAACCCAGAACATTATCTGAGTTTCTGGATGAATAATCTAGCGACTAGTACCACTAGGCCTCCCCACAAGGTCAAGGCTACTGCCTTAAAACAACAGTAACATTTAAAGGATAGCTACAAGGTGAAAAAAACAGCTCTGGATGGAAAATGAGAAGAGCCAGGAGCATTTTGGATAAGGAAATGGCTAAAGCAGATCCAAGAGTGGGAATCTCGGAGGAGACAACTTCTAGTTTACAGCAAAGCTAAATAAGGAAGCGGGAGAAGTAGAAGTTGATAAATATTTTCTTCGTCTTTGTGTCATCTGCTGGTGAAACTCTCCACGGCCATCGTGTAGATCAATGTTTGACAACATTTAGTACAACGTTGAATGGGTTTGATGGATATTTTAAACTCCCAAGCTGTGGAAAGCCCACATCCCTCCGAGAAGATCTAGCTATCCCCCCCACTAAAAGTGTTGAGGACAACAGAAGACCCCAGAGTGAGATAGATGCCCCGTCTACATCAATGGGGACAAAGTAGAAAGGTTCAAGACCTTCAAGCTTCTAGATGTCCAGATCACCAACAACCTCTCCTGGTCCCCCCACACCAACACTATAGTTCAGAAAGCCCACCAATCCCTTTACTTTCTCAGGAGACTAAGGAAATTTGGCACGTCAACTACGAATCTCACCAACGTTTACAGCTGTACCATAGAAAACATTCCTTCTGGTTGTATCACAGCTTGGTATGGGCTCCCACTCTGCCCAAGGCCGCAAGGAACTACAAAGGGTCATGAATGTAGCCCAATCCATCACACAAACCAGCCTCCCATCCATTGACTCCATCGACAGATCTTGCTGCCTCGGAAAAAGGAGCCAGCATAATTAAGGACCCGGACATTCTCTTTTCCACCTTTTTCCATTGGGAAAAATATGTAAAAGTCTGAGGTCACATACCAACCAACTTAAAAACAACATCTTCCCTGCTGCTGTCAGAATTGGAATGGGCCTACTTTGCATTAAGTTGATCTTTCTCTACACCCTAGCTATGACTACATTGTGCATTTCCTTCTCCATGAATGGTATGCTTTGTATGGCACACAAGGGACAATACTTTTCATTCTATGCTAATGCATGTGGAATAATAAATCAAATCAACAGACAGAGGCCCCACAGCAATGGAGGCAATACTCAAGTGAGCCAGAAGATGGTGTCCATGTCCACTCAACAAAATGGGAAAGTTAGTGCGGGAGGAAGGGATAGCTAAGAAGAAGCTGTTCTGCTGGAAAACGTTCGTAACACCGCTGAACTGGAAGATTCAAAGCACAAGATTCAAGCCGAGTGTATACCTTTAACAGCCCACGATAAGCTGAAATGCCCAATGGTCCGAGTTCTTCAAGATCTGAACCTTTCAGAAACAACACAAAAAGAAGTTCAAGGAGGAACATAAGAACATAAGAACATAAGAAATAGGAGCAGGAGTAGGCCATCTGGCCCTTCGAGCCTGCCCCGCCATTCAATAAGATCATGGCTGATCTGTCGTGACTCAGCTCCACCTTCCCGCCCTCTCCCCATAACCCTTAATCCCTTCTCTTATCAAAAACCCATCAACCCGTTTCTTAAAAATATTTAGCGAGGCAGCCTCCACCACTTCAACGGGCAGAGAATTCCAGAGATTCACCACCCTTTGAGTGAAGAAGTTCCTCCTCAACTCTGTTCTAAACCGCCCCCCCTTTATCTTGAGGCTGTGCCCCCTAGTCCTACTGTCTTTTTTGAGCGGGAACAGTCTCTCCACCTTTATCCTATCCATCCCATTCATCATCTTATACGTCTCAATGAGATCTCCCCTCATTCTTCTAAACTCTAACGAGTACAAGCCTAGTTTATTCAGCCTCTCCTCATAGCTCAATCCCCTCAACTCCGGTATCAGCCGAGTAAACCTCCTCTGCACTCCCTCCAGGGCCAAAACATCCTTGCGCAGGTGCGGCGCCCAAAACTGCACACAGTACTCCAGCTGCGGCCTCACCAATGCCCTATACAGCTGCAGCAAGACCTCCCTACTTTTATATTCAATCCCCTTCGCTATGAAGGCCAGCATCCCATTCGCCTTCCTGACCACCTGCTGCACCTGCAAGCTGGGTTTTTGCGACTCATGCACAAGGACCCCGAGGTCCCTCTGCACCGTCGCCTGCTGCAGTTTTTCGCCCCGTAAGTAATAGTCCTTCCTACCATTCCTCCTACCAAAGTGGACCACCTCACACTTGCCAACATTAAATTCCATTTGCCATTTCCTGGCCCATTCGCCCAGCCTATCTAGATCCTTCTGCAGACTCTCCACACCCTCCGCACAATTTGCCTTTCAGACATGCCAAGGATTTGTGACCCTGAGAGATTCCTGAGGTAGCTACCCAAAAATGTGAGGAGCTACAGAGGACATTGAATATTACTATTTTTCAATTAATTTGTGGGACACGGGCCTCACTGGCTGGGCAGCATTTATTGCCCTTCCCTAGTTGCCCTTGGAGGGCAGTTGAGAGTCAGCTGTGGCTCTGGAGTCACATGTAGGCCAGACCAGGTAAGGACGGCAGATTCCCTTCCCTAAAGGACATTAGCGAACCAGATGGGTTTTTCCGACAATGGTTTCATGGTCATCAGTAGATTCTTAATTCCAGATTTTTAAGAATTGAATTCAAATTCCACCGTGGTGGGATTCCAACCCAGTCCCCGAACCTTAGCTGAGTTTCTGGATTAATAGTCTGGCAATAATACCACTAGGCCATCACCTCTTCCTCTTCACTAGAACTATCAGTAGCAACACAATGATGCACTGAAGCGTAGGGTCAGTTGGCAAGAGGTCACCAAGAAAATAAATGATCGAAAGAACAGTTCATTGTCCTTCAAGATCAAATGCAAAAGGAATGCCAAAGAGACTTGAGGTGGGGGAGAAGGGATAGCAAGGAAATATTGTATTGCAAATAATTCTGCTCCGTTAGAAGTGAGGGAATTTTCATTTTGAGAATACAGGGGGATGTTATATTGCCTGCATGTCACTGTAATGTAAGATGCTCAGCAGAGCAAGAGTTAACGTGGGACTGGAGAACCATCCACAGTACTATGTATCGCGTCACATGGGAATAGCCTAAGAGAACACTCTAGAAGGAACCTGCATGGAGACAATAGCACCAGGCATGCCAGTAACTGGGATCTGTACATTAATAAAGATTAATAATCAGAAATTCATGCTTAAACAAACAAGTTTCAAGCAAACCCATGATATAAAAAGAACTACTGGTACAGGGACAAAGAGGCAAAGGCCTCTCAGTGTGTTGCTAAGGATACTGGAACATGGGACCCGGAGACAGAGAGGCCTGTCAGCGTATTGCTCAGGGAAGTGGTACAGGGGCTTGGAGACAGAGGCCTCCAGTGTGTTACTAAGGGCCCTGGTACCTGCAGCCTGGAGAGAGAGGCCTCTCAGTGTGTTAGTAAGGGCACTGGAATAAGGGGCCTGGAGAGAGAGGCCTCTCAGTGCATTGCCAAGGGTACTGGTACCTGGGGTCTGGAGAGAGAGGCCTCTCAGTGCATTGCCAAGGGTACTGGTACCTGGGGTCTGGAGAGAGAGGCCTCTCAGTGCATTGCCAAGGGTACTGGTACCTGGGGTCTGGAGAGAGAGGCCTCTCAGTGCATTGCCAAGGGTACTGGTACCTGGGGTCTGGAGAGAGAGGCCTCTCAGTGCATTGTCAAGGGTACTGGTACCTGGGGCCTGGAGAGAGAGGCCTCTCAGTGCATTGCCAAGGGTACTGGTACCTGGGGCCTGGAGAGAGAGCCTCTCAGTGCATTGCCAAAGGCACTGGAATAAGGGGCCTGGAGAGAGAGGCCTCTCAGTGTGTTGCCAAGGGCACCAGTACCTGGGGCCTGGAGACAGAGGCCTCTCAGTGCCTTGGCAATGGTGCCAAGTGTGTGAGGAGCCTTTCATATTCCCAATGACCAAAGTATCTGCTTCTGAGGCAACTCATTTTGCAAAGTGTCCTGCAATGATTTCATTCCCAGTGAACTTTCCTTTTTTTTTCAGGTACTTAGTGTTAGAACATGTGTCCGGAGGGGAGCTGTTTGATTACCTCGTCAAAAAGGGAAGGCTCACACCAAAAGAAGCCCGCAAATTCTTCCGACAAATTATATCAGCGTTGGATTTCTGTCACAGTCATTCTATATGGTGAGGAAACATTTTTACAGGACCCTCTCTCCGTCTCTCTCTCTCTCGCTACTCAAGGCACTGAGTGTACGATAGGTTGCTATTACACAACAGCACGGTGGCACAGTGGTTAGCACTGCTGCCTCACAGCGCCAGGCACCCAGGTTCGATTCCTGGCTTGGGTCATTGGCTGTGTGGAGTCTGCACATTCCCCCCATGTCTACATGGGTTTCCTCCGGGTGCTCCGGTTTCCTCACACAGACCGAAAGTCGTGCTAGTTAGGTGCTAAATTCTCCCTCAGTGTACCCGAACAGGCGACTATGGGATTTTCACAGCCACTTCATTGCAGTGTTAATGTTAGCCTACTTGTAATCAATGAACTATAAACAGGCCCTGACCAGATGCTCAGTGATCTATCAAAGCTCAACCATCTCCTCACACACAAAGATAACATTTATTCTTCATCTTGAGATTCACTAAGAGCATTAAGAGACAATCACATAGACACAGTTATCCCTTCCCAAAGGGATATTAATGGACTCACTGTGTTACTACAACACTTCATGGCCATTTTGCAGATTTACTTCTTTTATTCATTCGTGGGACATGGGCATCGCCAGTATTTATTGCCCATCCCTGGTTGCCTGAGGGCAGTTAAGAGTCAACCACATTGGCTGTGGCTCTGGAGTCACATGTAGGCCAGACCGGGTAAGGACGGCAGATTTCCTTCCCTAAAGGGACATTAGCGACCCAGATGGGTTTTTCCGACAATGGTTTCATGGTCATCGGCAGATTCTTAATTCTACTGATCTGTCACGGCAGGATTCGAAACGAACCCAGGTCCCCAGAACATGAGCTGAGTTTCTGGGTTAATAGTCTCATGACAATATCACTAGGCCATCACCTCCCTATGTAACTGATATAAGTTATTAAATTTATCTAATGCAGACTTGTAGGAATTCTATGATTTTACAACTTGGTATGGTGCGATTCGAACTCGAGATTGTTTTATGTTTTATATGCTTAATTTTCCTCACAGCCATGCAGGTATGACTCTGTTTTCTATATGCCTGGGAAGTTTATTTACATAATCTTGTGCAATGATTCAAAGTGTCCATACCAGCTCAGAGGAGCAACTATGATATCTGTTTACTTAGCTCTGAGTCAACACCCATGCACCATGAGCATAGATCAGATTCCTAACTCATATAAATACAGAGCTACTGATGCAAAAAACACGACAGTGACCTTACATGGAAATCAAATTCCCACAGTGCAGAGGGAGTCTATTCGGACCGTGGAGTCTGCACCAATTGTTACCCATCCCCACCCCATTCCATTAACCCCACACATTTACCCCACTAATCCCCCTAACTTACACATCTTTTGACACTAGGGGGCAATTTAGCGTGGCCAATCCGCCTAACCTACACACCTTGGGACACTAAGGGGCAATTTATTGCGGCCAATCCTTCGGACTGTGGGAGGAAACCCATGCAGACATGGGGAGAATGTGCAGGCTCCGCACAGGCGGTGACCCAAGCCCCGGGCGTGGCCAATCCACCTTGAACCGACACACCTTGGGATGCGAAGGGACAATTTAGCATGAGAGGAAACCGGAGCACCCGGAGGAAACCCCACGCAGGCGTGGGGGGGGCAACGTGCAGACACTGCGCGAGCAGGCTGGAATCGAACCCCGGGGGTCCCCGGCGCTGTGAGGCCAGCAGCGCCAACCACCGCGCCGCCTCTCAATGTTCCATAAATTAAAGGATGTGTTGTCCGGAGGATGGTTTGACAGAGGCTTTGTGGGGAAACAGTAAGTGAGGCAGCAAGGAGAAAGAGGGAGGTGGGGGTGGAATTAGCTGATTAACTCTCGCAGTGGGGGGGGGGGGGCGGCAGGGAGGTGATGGGTTGGAGTCGCCCCCTTTGGACACCGTAACCCATTCTCGGATTCCCGCGAGTGCCTCGAGAGAGCAGCTTTACAGGCTGGGGATTAGTGGGATTTTCCCGATGTCCCAAGGGTCCTCAGAAGCTATAAACAGCACGCTGCGATTCACGACCGTGATGTGGGTATGCCGGCGTTGGACTGGCGTAAACACAGTAAAAAGTCTGACAACACCAGGTTTTAGTCCAACCGATTTATTTGATAATATTCTCACAAGCTTTCGAGGGGGCTGCCTCTTTGTCAAGTGAATGGAGAGTTCTGGCCTCAGACAGACAGAGCACATAGAGCACAGACAGTTGCTGATTAGAATGCGAATCCTTACACCTAACCTGCTGTTCAAGTCTTAAAGTGGCTGATAATGTGAGTGGAAGGAGCACTGATCACAGTTTAAAGAGATGTGTATTGTCTCCAGTGGCAGGCAGCTTTTGGAGTAATCCTGTCTTCAAATCGCAGCCCCAGGGACTGGTAAGTAATTACTGCGTCAGGGGGCAGGCTAATAAACATCCCTGACAGCGCAGAAGCGCCAGGGCAGGACTGGGTGATGGATGGGGCTGTATTTTAATTGAAGCGCTGTATCGCGGCTGTGCCTGCTGGGGCGCCTGGAGCCCCGCGCGCTGCTTTAATTCGATCTCGTCTCCCCACCGGCAACAGCAGACGGCACCAGCCCTCCTTAACCCCGTCAGTGCCAGCTGCAGCTCCTGAGTGAGACGGGGAACTGCCCACTGACAGGGGAAACAGTTAGGGAGAGGAGGTGACTTCAATTTCAAACACGGGACCGGAGGCGGAGGCGAGATGCATTTTTGTTTAAGAACGCAGCGAGTTGTTGCGATCCAGGCCTGAAGGATTTATAGGTCCGGGGGATTGGCGGGGGTGAACACGAGAGGGATTCCGGGGGGTGGAACCTGGATGGGGCGCTCTGTCGGAGAGTCGGTGCAGACCCGAACATAGAACCCTACAGTGCAGAAACAGGCCCTTCGGCCCATCGAGTCTGCACCGAACACAATCCCACCCAGACCCTATCCCCATATCCCTACACATTTTACCTGCTAATCCCTCTAACCTACACATCCCAGGACACTAAGGGGCAATTTTAGCAGAGCCAATGAACCTAACCCGCACATCTTTGGACTGTGGGAGGAAACCGGAGCACCCGGAGAAAACCCACGCAGACACGAGGAGAATGTGCAAACTCCACACAGGCAGTGACCCGAGCCGGGAATCGAACCCAGGACCCTGGAGCTGTGAAGCAGCAGTGCTAACCCACTGTGCTACCGTGCCGCCAAGTGGCCTCTTTCTGCGCTGACTGAGTCATCATCCGAATCCCTCCAGTGCAGCAGGAGGCCATTCAGCCCATCTAGCCTGCACCGACTATCCCCACAGCCCCATCTATTTACCCAGCTAATCCCAGCTGACCAAGGGCCAATTTAGCATGGCCAATCCACCTAACCCGGCACGGCGGCGCAGTGGGTTAGCGCTGCTGCCTCACAGTGCCAGGGACCCGGGTTCGGTTCCCGGCTCGGGTCGCTGTCTGTCATGTGTGGAGTTTGCACATTCTCCCCGTGTCTGCATGGGGTTTCCTCTGAGTTACTCCGGTTTCCTCCCACAGTCCGAAGACGTGCGGGTTAGCTGGATTAACCATGTTAAGTTACCCCTTAGTGTCCAAAGATCAACAAAAATTCCGCCGCCCCCCCACCCCCCCCCCCCCCCTCCCCCACTATCTCCGTGTTATGTGAGATTATGAATAGGCCTCAGGGATCCTGCACTCCGATAATCCGGAACCCCAGTGAGTGTCTCTAACTCCTCTTCCATTGCCCCTGCAGCCACAGAGACCTGAAACCGGAAAACTTACTCCTGGACGAGAAGAATAACATCCGGATTGCGGACTTTGGAATGGCTTCTCTGCAGGTTGGCGACAGTCTGCTCGAGACCAGCTGTGGGTAAGAGGCCGCCTTGTGAACCTTGGCTTTGGTCTAAGGCCATTCTTCATCCCGCCAACAACTGAAATGGTCGCGACTGTGGCTGTTTGTGGGATCTTGCTGTGCGCAACTCAGCCGCTGTGCAACGGCGACATGTTGAGGGTCTTTTATTACCCATAACTCTTTGGGATGCCCTGAAGCCATGGAAAGGCGCTGTTGAGAGCAGGTCTGCTAACCTTTTGAGCTTGTGGTTGTCTGCGTAACCTATCACTCTGTTGTGGATGGTTTTTAGCCTTCTGAACCTCAAACCACCCCCACTCTTCCCAAACCATCTCCTCCACCTCCCCCCCCCCCCACTCCCAGTGTGGGCTCTGTTTGGGGGGGGGGTGCGGGGGGTATAATTGCCGGGTATTGAGTGTCCTTCATTATTCTACCCTCCCACCTCCAGCGGCCGTTTATCATCTCTAAGCTTAGAGATCGAAAGACGCGGGCCTCCGGACTGTACACCGCCACAGGACTCGGCTGGTGACCTGAGGGAGAGGAGACTCTCCGAGGCGCCTAAGGTCTCCGAGGTGAGGAGGCCCACCTCACGTTTACATGGAGGGTATCCTAACCACTGGGCGGCGCAGTGTTTAGCGCTGCTGCCTCAAGGCGCCAGGGACCCGGGTTCCTACACCATTCCCGGCTTGGGTCACTGTCTGTGCAGAGTCTGCATGTCCTCCCCGTGTCTGCGTGGGTTTCCTCCGGGTGCTCCGGTTTCCTCCCACAGTCCGAAAGATGTGCGGTTTAGGGTGCATTGGCCATGGGAAAATTCTCCCTCAGTGTGACCCGAACAAGCACCGGAGTGCGGCGACTAGCAGATTTTCACACTAACTTCATTGCAGTGTTAATATAAGCCTTACTTGTAAATGAACTGAAAACTTAAAAAACTGCCTTCATGTAGCGCCCTTTTCCAAAAATGTCTCAAAGCACTTTACAGCCAACGAAGTCTAGTCACTGTTGTTGTGGTGTAGGACATTGGGCGGCCATCTTGTGCACAGCAAGCTCCCACAAGCTGCAGAGGATTACAACCTGATGGATCTGGTTGAACGGCCAGGAGACGGGAAGGTTCCTCGACCCTGCTTCGAAATAGCACCTCGGAATCTCCGACATGAGGGGGTGGACGACAGGAATTGGGTTTAACGTTTCTCCTGAAAAGCAGGGCATGTCCCTCGCTCGCGTGTCAGCCTGGAATTTGCACTCAGGCCTCTGGGGTGGTCATCGCAATCCCAGCTTTCGGAGACTCGACGCCAGAATTTTCCAGACCCACCGCCCCAGCTGGAGAAACCTATGGCAGGGGTTGACTCTAGTGGGACTGGAAGAGCCCGCCCTGAGACGCGGCCCACCAAACTACAGGTGTGAAGGAGCTTGGGATGTTTGTCCAGGTCAAAATCACAAGAGCCGGAGTAGGCCATTCGGCCCTCAAGCCTGACCCCCCCATTTATTAGGACCATGTGTGGCCTTAACTTCACATTCCTGCCTGCCCCCCACGTTGAAGGAACTCCTTCAGTGGAGAAAATAAAAATATAACAAAACTCTACTCCAATTTACAAATCAAATGAAGAAACTTCATTACCCCAAACTTGAGGCCTCACCCTGGGCCATTCCAAATTTTCCCACAAGATGCGGAGCTGGGCAGATGGAGTTTAACCCTGATTCATTTCGGTAGGACAAACTTGAATTACAGGATCAACGGCAGGGTTCTGAGGAATGTGGAGAAACAGAGAGATCTTGGGGTTCATATCCTCAGACCTCTGAAGGTTGCCACTCAAGTGGATAGAGCCGTGAAGAAGGCTTATGTTGTGTTAGCGTTTACTACCAAGTTTGAGAGCTGTGGGGTCATGCTGCAACTGTACAGGACCTTGGTGAGACCACATTTGGAACAGTGTGTGCAGTTCTGGTCACCTCATTATAAGATAGATGTGGAGTGAGTTCAGAAGAGATTGACCAGATGCTGCCTGGATTTGCAGGGTAGGTCTTATGAGGAAAGGTTGAGGGAGCTGGGGCTTTTCTCTTTAGAGCGGAGGAGGATGAGAGGCGACTTAATAGAAGTTTATAAGATGATGAGAGGGATCGATAGAGTGGACATTCAGGGACTATTTCCTTGGGTGGATGCAGCTGTTACTAGGGGGCATAACTATAAGATTCATGGTGGGAGATATAGGAGGAATGTCCGAGGTAGATTCTTTACTCAGAGAATGGTTGGGGTGTGGAATGGACTGCCTGCTGTGAGAGTGGAGTCGGACACTTTAGGAACTTTCAAGTGGTTATTGGATAGACACATGGAGCACACCAGAATGATAGGGAGTGGGATAGTTTGATCTTGGGTTCAGACACAGCTCGGCGCAACATTGAGGGCCGAAGGGCCTGTACTGTGCTGTACTGTTCCATGTTCTAATTCCCCAACATGATCTAATTTATAGTGAGTCAGCTGATCATCACATCAATCTGTCATTGGTTACATGGTTTACTGGGTCAGCTGACCCTTACAGTTTGCTATCATTGGTCACGTTACAACAAATCCAATGTTACCACCGGTTACATTCGAACACCCCATAACCCTCATCGTCCTTAGTCAATCGAACGTCTGTCTCATTCAGCCTGGAATATATTCAGGAACCCAGCTCCCACTGATGTCTGAGGGAGAGAATTCCACAACCCTCAGAGACGCAGAGAGTGGAATTTTCTTGTCCCGATCGCCATGGGAATCATAGCCGGTCGGACACGGACCACGCAAAGGTCCATTCCCATCGGGTGAGATCTTCCAGGCTTGGAGTGAGCACGGAATCCTTTCTTCATCTTCTTGATACAATTCTAACCACCCTATTATAGAAAGGATATTATTAAACTAGAAAGTGTGCAGCAAAGATTTACTAAGATGCTACTGGGACTTGTTGGACGGAGTTATAAGAAGAGGCTGGATAGATTGGGACTTCTTTTCTCTGGAGCGTAGGGGACTGAGGGGCGATCTTATAGAGGTCTACAAAATAATGAGGGGCACAGATCAGCTAGATAGTCAATATCTCTTCCCAAAGGTAGGGGAGTCTAAAACTAGAGGGTATAGGTTTAAGGGGAGAGGGGAGAGATACAAAAGGGTCAAGAGGGGTAATTTTTTCACACAGAGGGTGGTGAGTGTCTGGAACGAGCTGCCAGAGGTGGTGGTAGAGGTGGGTACAGTTTTGTCTTTTAAAAATCATTTGGACATTTATCTGACCTTCCTTCTTTTTCTGTGCAGTTCTCCTCATTACGCCTGTCCGGAGGTCATCAGGGTAAGTTTCTTCCTCAGATTAGATTTTGTTTTTGACATGGGGCTGTTGTTGTGCCTGCACATTGTGCCGATGTCCGCGGGGTTTACACAAACCAAACCCTTCGACTGTCCTTCCTGGAGATTAATGTTAGCTTTAATTATTAGTGCCTGGGTGGGCAGGTCTCTGACAGTGATCAGCATTCATTGCCCACCCCTAATTGCCCCTTGAGAAGGTGGTGGTGGGCCGCCGTCTTGTACGGTTGCAGTCCATGTGGTGCAGGTACGCCCAGGGTACTTTCTCTGTAGCAGTTTGATACGACTGAGTGTCTCACACTGACCGTCTCAGAGGGTGGCACGGTAGCACAGTGGTTAGCACTGTTGCTTCACAGCTCCGGGGTCCTGGGTTCGATGCCCGGCTCGGGTCACTGTCTGTGTAGAGTTTGCACGTTCTCCTCGTGTCTGCGTGGGTTTCCTCCGGGTGCTCCGGTTTCCTCCCACAGTCCAAAGATGTGCGGGTTAGGTTGATTGGCCATGCTAAGAAATTGCCTCTTAATGTCCAGGGATGCGCAGGTTAGAGGGATTAGTGGGTATAATATATAGGGTTATGGGGGTAGGGCCTAGGTGGGATTGTGTTCGGTGCAGACTTGATGGGCCGAATGGCCTCTTTCTGCACTGTACGGTTCTATGGAATTTAGGAATCAACCAAATGAGATGGATTGGCCATGCTAAATTGCCCCTCAGTGCCCTAGGATCTTCAAGATAGGTGGACTGGCCATGCTAAATTGCCCCTTAGTGTCTAAAGATGTGCAGGTTAGATGGATTGGCCATGCTAAATTGCCCCTTAGTGTCTAAAGATGTGCAGGTTAGATGGATTGGCCGTTCCTCATACGACAAGCTCTTCATTCCAGGGATCATTCTTGTGAACTTCCTCTTTACCTTAGATCCCCCGAGCTGTTAGTCTTCTAACCAATGTGGGACCTTGTTAAAGTCCTTGCAGAGGAGCTGCATCGAGCTCCCATCTCAAAAAACAAACTCAATCACGTTAGTCAGACGCAGCCTGATCTGACCATATCCACGTTGATTGTCCTTGACTGTTCTTGATTAATTTGTCACATAAATTACAATTTTTACTGTCCCCCAGAATTATTTCCATCAGTATTCCCACCGTGGAGGTTAGGATAACTGACCTGTAATTATTCAGGCAGTACAACTACAGTCAGAGTGGATTGGAAACACAACCACCAGTAGAATTAGTTTCAACATATTTATTCCATCAAAAACTCTCAAAAGTTGTTCAATCTTTCTCTATTTCCCCTCCGTTCTAAAGAGAACAATGCCTATTGTTCTAAATTTGCCACTTAACTGAAATCCTTCATCCTTGCTACAATCCTGACATATCACGGAATCCCTACAGTGCAGGAAGAGGCCATTTGGCCCATCGAGCCCTCACCATCTCTCCAACAGAGAATCTTAGCCAGGCCCTATTCCCTTAACACCACACATTCACCCCACTAACCCCCTAAACTATATATCTTTGGACACTAAGGGTCAATTCAGCAAGACTAATCCCCCTAACCGACACATCTTTGGACCCTAAGGGGCAATTTAGTACGGCCAGCCCAAAAAACAAAGCAAGTTACAGTACAGGAACAGGCCCTTCGGCCCTCCAAGCCTGCACTGACCTTGCTGCCCGACTGAACTAAAATCCCCTACCCTTCTGGGAATCGTATCACTCTATTTCCATCCTATCCATGTATTTGTCCAGACGCCCCTTAAAACTCATTATCGTATCTATCAGTCCGCCTAACCTACACATCTTTGGACACTAAGGGGCAATTTAGCATGGCCAATCCACCTAACCTGCACATCTTTGGACACTAAGGGTCAATTTAGTATGGCCAATCCACCTAACCTGCACATCTTTGGACACTAAGGGTCAATTTAGCATGGCCAATCCACCTAACCTATTCATCTTTGGACACTAAGGGACAATTTAGCATGGCCAATCCATCTAACCTGCACATCTTTGGACACTAAGGGCCAATCCACCTAACCTGTACAACTTTGGA
The DNA here is from genome assembly GCA_037974335.1 of Prionace glauca. NCBI lineage: Eukaryota > Metazoa > Chordata > Chondrichthyes > Carcharhiniformes > Carcharhinidae > Prionace > Prionace glauca. Next base: position 13,224,534 of record CM075754.1, read on the forward strand.
ATGGGGAAGGAAACAGGGGTATGGGCACCACACGAGGAGAATGTGCAGACTCCACACAAATTTGAACCGTCCTTTATTGCGAGGAGCAAAGGGTTAAAATTGGAAGTGATTCTGAAAAGATTAGGTGCCTGATTATACAAAGGAGGCGACTGGCTCAGTCACACAGTGAGTGCTCGCTGCTAATGGAACCTCTTACTGTGCTTTCTGCTCACAGGGTGAGAAGTACGATGGCAGGCGGGCGGATGTATGGAGCTGCGGAGTGATACTCTTTGCACTTCTGGTGGTAAGAAATCAAGGTCTTGAATATCCTTCATTTGATTAAATTTATTATAGTCAGGAAGCAAACTGGAAACACAGAGGGAAGGAGGGTGTGGAGTGGGGACACAGAGGGAAGGAGGGTGTGGAGTGGGGACACAGGGAAGGAGGGTGTGGAGTGGGGACACAGGGAAGGAGGGTGTGGAGTGGGGACACAGGAAAGGATGGTGTGGAGTGGGGACACAGAGGGAAGGAGGGTGTGGAGTGGGGACACAGGGAAGGAGGGTGTGGAGTGGGGACACAGGAAAGGATGGTGTGGAGTGGGGACACAGAGGGAAGGACGGTGTGGAGTGGGGACACAGAGGGAAGGAGGGTGTGGAGTGGGGACACAGAGGGAAGGAGGGTGTGGAGTGGGGACACAGAGGGAAGGAGGGTGTGGAATGGGGACACAGAGGGAAGGAGGGTGTGGAGTGGGGACACAGAGGGAAGGAGGGTGTGGAGTGGGGACACAGAGGGAAGGAGGGTGTGGAGTGGGGACACAGAGGGAAGGAGGGTGTGGAGTGGGGACACAGAGGGAAGGAGGGTGTGGAGTGGGGACACAGAGGGAAGGAGGGTGTGGAGTGGGCACACAGAGGGAAGGAGGGTGTGGAGTGGGGACACAGAGGGAAGGAGGATGTGGAGTGGGGACACAGGAAAGGATGGTGTGGAGTGGGGAGACAGAGGGAAGGAGGGTGTGGAGTGAGGACACAGAGGGAAGGAGGGTGTGGAGTGGGGACACAGAGAGAAGGAGGGTGTGGAGTGGGGACACAGAGGGAATGAGGGTGTGGAGTGGGGAGACAGAGGGAAGGAGGGTGTGGAGTGAGGACACAGAGGGAAGGAGGGTGTGGAGTGGGGACACAGAGGGAAGGAGGATGTGGAGTGGGGACACAGAGGGAAGGAGGATGTGGAGTGAGGACACAGATGGAAGGAGGGTGTGGAGTGGGGACACAGAGGGAAGGAGGATGCGGAGTGAGGACACAGATGGAAGGAGGGTGTGGAGTGGGGAGACAGAGAGAAGGAGGGTGTGGAGTGGGGACACAGAGGGAAGGAGGATGTGGAGTGAGGACACAGATGGAAGGAGGGTGTGGAGTGGGGAGACAGAGAGAAGGAGGGTGTGGAGTGAGGACACAGAGAGAAGGAGGGTGTGGAGTGGGGACACAGAGGGAAGGAGGATGTGGAGTGAGGACACAGATGGAAGGAGGGTGTGGAGTGGGGAGACAGAGGGAAGGAGGGTGTGGAGTGAGGACACAGAGAGAAGGAGGGTGTGGAGTGGGGACACAGAGGGAAGGAGGATGTGGAGTGGGGAGACAGAGGGAAGGATGGTGTGGAGTGAGGACACAGAGAGAAGGAGGATGTGGAGTGAGGACACAGATGGAAGGAGGGTGTGGAGTGGGGAGACAGAGGGAAGGAGGGTGTGGAGTGAGGACACAGAGGGAAGGAGGGTGTGAGGTGGGCTCTACAGATGGATGGGGGGGTGTTTGTGGGCACACAAATAGACTGAGCATGGGGGTGAAGGTGGGCACAGACAGACGGGGCGAGGGGGGTGACAGTGGGCACAGACAGACAGGGTAAGGGGGTGACGGTGGGCACAGACAGACTGGGCGAGAGGGTGACGGTGGGCACAGACAGACGGGGCGTGGGGGGTGACAGTGGGCACAGACAGACTGGGCGAGGGGGTGATGGTGGGCACAGACAGACGGGGCGAGGGGGGTGACAGTGGGCACAGACAGACGGGGCGAGGGGGGTGACGGTGGGCACAGACAGACGGGGCAAGGGGGGTGACGGTGGGCACAGACAGACGGGGCGAGGGGGTGACGGTGGGCACAGACAGACTGGGCGAGGGGGTGACGGTGGGCACAGACAGACTGGGCGAGGCGGCCACGGTGGGCACAGACAGACGGGGCGAGGGGGGTGACGGTGGGCACAGACAGACTGGGCGAGGGGGGTGACGGTGGGCACAGACAGACTGGGCGAGGGGGGTGACAGTGGGCACAGACAGACTGGGCAAGGGGGGTGACGGTGGGCACAGACAGACTGGGCGAGGGGGGTGACGGTGGGCACAGACAGACTGGGCGAGGGGGGTGACGGTGGGCACAGACAGACGGGGTGAGGGGGGTGACGGTGGGCACAGACAGACTGGGCGAGGGGGTGACGGTGGGCACAGACAGACTGGGCGAGGGGGTGACGGTGGGCACAGACAGACTGGGCGAGGGGGTGACGGTGGGCACAGACAGACTGGGCGAGGGGGTGATGTGATTACAGTAACCATTCCCTCTGGTTCTCCATAGGGGGCGTTGCCATTTGATGATGACAACTTACGACAGTTGTTAGAGAAAGTGAAACGAGGGGTCTTCCATATGCCTCACTTTATCCCCCCTGACTGCCAGAACTTACTACGGGGCATGATCGAAGTGGACGCAGAGAAACGCCTCTCGGTCAGTAGCACGGTGCCTCACACACTCTGCCATGTCCTGTCTCTGACTCCTCAACACACAGACTCACCATCAACACCAGACAGAGGCTGCTACCATGTTGGGGGGGGGGGGGGGGGGGGGGGCGAGTGTTACCCCATCAGGGAGGATTATCAGTGCTAACCAATCAGGACTGTCATATTACTGTATTGGGTCTGTGGGGGGGGAAGGATTATCAGTGTTACCCCATTGGGAGGGGGAGAGGGATCAGTCTTATCCCACTGTGGGGGGGGAGAGGGATCAGTGTTACCCTATTGGGAGGGGGAGAGGGATCAGTATTACCCTCGTGGGGGGGGGGAGAGGGATCAGTGTTACCCCATTGGGAGGGGGAGAGGTATCTGTGTTACCCCATGGGGGGGGGGGGGAGAGGGATCAGTGTTACCCCATTGGGAAGGGGGGGAAAGGTATCAGTGTTACCCTATTGGGAGGGGGAGAGGGATCAGTATTACCCTACTGGGGGGGGGGAGAGGGATCAGTGTTACCCCATTGGGAGGGGGAGAGGGATCAGTGTTACCCCATTGGGAAGGGGGGGAAAGGTATCAGTGTTACCCCGTTGGGAGGGGGAGAGGGATCAGTATTACCCTACTGGGGGGGGGGAGAGGGATCAGTGTTACCCCATTGGGAGGGGGAGAGGTATCAGTGTTACTCCATTGGGAAGGGGGAGAGGTATCAGTGTTACCCCATTGGGAGGGAGAGAGGGATCAGTGTTACCCCATTGGGAGGGAGAGAGGGATCAGTGTTACCCCATTGGGAGGGAGAGAGGGATCAGTGTTACCCCATTGGGAGGGAGAGAGGGATCAGTGTTACCCCATTGGGAAGGGGGAGAGGTATCAGTGTTACTCCATTGGGAAGGGGGAGAGGGATCAGTGTTACCCCATTGGGAAAGGAGAGAGGGATCAGTGTTACCCCATTGGGAGGGGGAGAGGGATCAGTGTTACCCCATTGGGAAGGGAGGGAAAGGTAATAGTGTTTCCCTGTTGGGAGGGGGAGAGGTATCAGTGTTACCCCACTGGGGGGGGGGAGAGGGATCAGTGTTACCCCACTGGGGGGGGGGAAAGGTATCAGTGTTACCCTGTTGGGAGGGAGAGAGGGATCAGTATTACCCCACTGGGGGGGGAGAGGGATCAGTGTTACCCCATTGGGAGTGGGAGAGGGATCAGTGTTACCCCATTGGGAGGGGGAGAGGGATCAGTGTTACCCCATTGGGAAGGGGGGGAAGGTATCAGTGTTACCCCATTGGGAGGGGGGAGAGGAATCAGTGTTACCCCATTGGGAGGGGGAGAGGGATCAGTGTTACCCCATTGGGAAGGGGGAGAGGGATCAGTGTTACCCCATTGGGAAGGGGGGGAAGGCATCAGTGTTACCCCATTGGGAAGGGGGAGAGGTATCAGTGTTACCCCATTGGGAAGCGGGAGAGGTATCAGTGTTACCCCATTTGGGAAGGGGGAAAGGTATCAGTGTTACCCCATTGGGAAGGGGGAGAGGTATCAGTGTTACCCCATTGGGAAGGGAGAGAGGGATCAGTGTTACCCCACTGGGGGGGGGAGAGGGATCAGTGTTACCCATTGGGAGGGAGAGAGGTATCAGTGTTACCCCATTGGGAGGGAGAGAGGGATCAGTGTTACCCCATTGGGAGGGAGAGAGGTATCAGTGTTACCCCATTGGGAGGGAGAGAGGGATCAGTGTTACCCCATTGGGAGGGAGAGAGGGATCAGTGTTACCCCACTGGGGGGAGAGAGGGAACAGTGTTACCCCACTGGGGGGGGGAGAGTGATCATGGTTACCCCATTGGGAGGGAGGGAGGGATCAGTGTTACCCCATTGGGAGGGGGGGGGGAAGGTACCAGTGTTACCCCATTGGGAGGGAGGGATCAGTGTTACCCCATTGGGAAGGGGAGAGGGATCAGTGTTACCCCATTGGGAAGGGGGAGAGGGATCAGTGTTACCCCATTGGGAAGGGGGAGAGGGATCAGTGTTACCCCATTGGGAAGGGGGAGAGGGATCAGTGTTACCCCATTGGGAAGGGGGAGAGGGATCAGTGTTACCCCATTGGGAGGGAGAGAGGGATCAGTGTTACCCCATTGGGAGGGAGAGAGGGATCAGTGTTACCCCATTGGGAGGGAGAGAGGGATCAGTGTTACCCCATTGGGAGGGAGAGAGGGATCAGTGTTACCCCACTGGGGGGGGGAGAGGGATCAGTGTTACCCCATTGGGAGGGAGAGAGGGATCAGTGTTACCCCACTGGAGGGGGGGGAGAGGGATCAGTGTTACCCCATTGGGAGGGAGAGAGGGATCAGTGTTACCCCATTGGGGGGGGCGGAGAGGGATCAGTGTTACCCCACTGGGAGGGAGAGAGGGATCAGTGTTACCCCATTGGGAAGGGGGAGAGGGATCAGTGTTACCCCATTGGGAAGGGGGAGAGGGATCAGTGTTACCCCATTGGGAGGGAGAGAGGGACCAGTGTTACCCCATTGGGAGGGAGAGAGGGATCAGTGTTACCCCATTGGGGGGGCGGAGAGGGATCAGTGTTACCCCATTGGGAGGGAGAGAGGGATCAGTGTTACCCCATTGGGAGGGAGAGAGGGATCAGTGTTACCCCACTGGGAGGGAGAGAGGGATCAGTGTTACCCCATTGGGAAGGGAGAGAGGGATCAGTGTTACCCCATTGGGAGGGAGAGAGGGATCAGTGTTACCCCATTGGGAGGGAGAGAGGGATCAGTGTTACCCCATTGGGAGGGAGAGAGGGATCAGTGTTACCCCATTGGGAGGGGAGAGGGATCAGTGTTACCCCATTGGGAGGGAGAGAGGGATCAGTGTTACCCCATTGGGAGGGAGAGAGGGATCAGTGTTACCCCATTGGGAAGGGGGAGAGGTATCAGTGTTACCCCATTGGGAAGGGGGAGAGGTATCAGTGTTACCCCATTGGGAGGGAGAGAGGGATCAGTGTTACCCCATTGGGAGGGAGAGAGGGATCAGTGTTACCCCATTGGGAGGGAGAGAGGGATCAGTGTTACCCCATTGGGAGGGAGAGAGGGATCAGTGATACCCCATTGGGAGGGAGAGAGGGATCAGTGATACCCCATTGGGAGGGAGAGAGGGATCAGTGTTACCCCACTGGGGGGGGAGAGGGATCAGTGTTACCCCATTGGGAGGGGGGAGAGGGATCAGTGTTACCCCATTGGGAGGGAGAGAGGGATCAGTGTTACTCCATTGGGAGGGAGAGAGGGATCAGTGTTACCCCATTGGGAGGGAGAGAGGGATCAGTATTACCCCATTGGGAGGGAGAGAGGTGTTGGGGGAGGGTTTCCTCTATTTGTAGGTCGCCTCTCTGATGTTTGGTGCAGTCGCCATCTTGGTTTTCTCTATAACTGGAAATGTCTATTCTGAGTTCTCTCATTAAACGCTTTCCTTTCTCTCTCTCCTCCACAACCTACCCGCTGGCCATAGCTGGAACAGATACAGAAGCACATCTGGTATCAGTAAGTACGCACTGCGCCACAGGGAGCAGACCCAGCTCAGTGTCATGGCTCGGGCCTAAACCTTCAGCAGTCCCTCACCCAGTCACCGCCCTCTGACTGAGACTGAGACAAAGCCTCAGGCCGCCGGCTCCCCCTTCTCCCCGTGCTTGGCTTAGCCGGGCCAAACCCCCATATCCCATTGGGACCTAGCAGCCGGCGGGGGGGGGGGGGCTTTAATCCTGGCAGTATACAGAATCCCTACAGTGCGGAAGGAGGCCATTCGACCCATCGAGCCTGTGTCAGCACCCAATCCATTTTTCTTCATTCCTTTACAATGTCTTTCCTCTGTCTCTGAATTCCCTTTGTAACTGGGAGTGGGGTGGGGGGGGGGGGGGGGGGTGTAACTGGGGGGTGGAGGGGGAGGGGGAGGGGGGGCTGTAACTGGGAGGTGGAGGGGGAGGGGAAGGGGGAGGGGAAGGGGGGCTGTAACTGGGGGGTGGAGGGGAGGGGGGAACAGTACTTTCCCACCACTGGAATCGTAGCCGGGGGTGGCGGAGAGCGGGGGGGGGGGGGGGACATGGACCGTGCAAAAATTCGTTGAGCTCAGGTGGGACTTTCCGGTCTTGGGACAGGCAAGGCCGGGAATTCCCGCCCTGGGAGTGTACTTGCTGTAACTGCAGGAATAGTGGGTGCTTCCTAACAGGAGGAGGTGGGTGGGAGTGTGGATGTGAAGGAGAGGAGGGGGGTGGGGGTGGGGGGGGTTAATTAACCCATCGCTTCCCCAGTCCCTTATTGTGAGGAGGTCTCAGGATTCTAACCACTGAGCCCCCACCCTCCCTCACTCCCTGATTAAACATCTAGACTTCACGTTCCCCATTGGGGAGATGGTGGTGTAGTGGTAAAATCGCTGGAGATAGTGAGGTTGGGGGACCTGGGTTCAAATCCTGCCATAGCAGGTAAGATTCAATTAATTTAGTTTTTTAAAAAAAAAATCTGGAATTGAAATCTAGTTTCAGAAATGAGTGAGCAGGGCAACTGTCATTGATAAACCCATCTGGGTTCCCCTTTAGGGAAGGAAATCTGCCATCCTTACCCGGTCTGGCCTACGTGTGACTCACGATGTGGAGATGCCCGGTGTTGGACTGGGGTGAACGCATTATAAGAAGTCTCACAACACCAGGTTAAAGTCCAACAGGTTTATTTGGTAGTAACCTCACAAACTTGTGGAATTATTACCAAATTCCTTGTAACTTGTGGGATTACTATCAAATAAACTGGTTGGACTTTAAGCTGGCGTTGTGAGATTCATGATGTGGGTATGCCGGCGTTGGACTGGCGTAAACACAGTAAAAAGTCTGACAACACCAGGTTTTAGTCCAACCGATTTATTTGATAATATTCTCACAAGCTTTCGAGGGAGCTGCCTCTTCGTCAGGTGAATGGAGAGTTCTGACCTCAGACAGAGCATATAAAGCACAGACAGTTGCTGATTCACTGACTGTACTGTCTGGAGACAATACACATCTCTTTAACCTGTGATCAGTGCTCCTTCCACTCACATTATCAGCCACTTTAAGACTTGAACAGCAGGTTAGGTGGAAGGATTCGCATTCTAATCAGCAACTGTCTGTGCTTTATATGCTCTGTCTGTCTGAGGCCAGAACTCTCCATTCACCTGACGAAGAGGCAGCCCCCTCGAAAGCTTGTGAGAATATTATCAAATAAATCGGTTGGACTAAAACCTGGTGTTGTCAGACTTTTTACGTTGTGAGATTGCACAGACCCCCAGCAGGGTTGATGCTTAACAGTTGCCTAAAATGGTGAAGTGAGCCATTGAGTTCAAGGGACGTTCTTGAGGAAGAGTTCTCTGTCTGGGGGAGTTGCCCTATCGGGGGCTGGTCCCCTAAGATAGAAGAAAGCCACCCCCTCCATCTCTTCCCACCCCCACCCCGAGAAGCTTTACACTGCCCAGAACCAACCAGGGGAAGGGCAGTGCTTATTTTTAAACTGGGTTGCGGACCAGATTAATTCTTCCAGTCAGGTCAAGGCAGATTACTGCTGGAAGCTGAAACGAGAACCGGGAAAATCTCAGCAGGTCTGACAGCATCCCGCGGAGAGAGAACAGGGCCAACGTTTTGGGTCTGGGTGACCCCTTGGTTCCGACTCGGAATGTTGGCGGATTTTTCCATTCGCTGCTCTCCCAGGGAGCAAGGGACACGTGGGGGCCAGGCGGGGGGGGGGGGGGGGGTGGCGTCAGAGTTCCGTGTGGTCACTTGGCACGGAGAGACTGTTCCCGCTCAAAAAAGACAGTAGGACTAGGGGGCACAGCCTCAAGATAAAGGGGGGGCGGTTTAGAACGGAGTTGAGGAGGAACTTCTTCACTCAAAGGATGGTGAATCTCTGGAATTCTCTGCCCGTTGAAGTGGTGGAGGCTGCCTCGCTAAATATTTTTAAGAAACGGGTTGATGGGTTTTTGATAAGAGAAGGGATTAAGGGTTATGGGGAGAGGGCGGGAAGGTGGAACTGAGCCACGACAGATCAGCCATGATCTTATTGAATGGCGGGGCAGGCTCGAAGGGCCAGATGGCCTACTCCTGCTCCTATTTCTTATGTTCTTATGTTCTTATGATTTGGTCTCGTGTCCTTGGGGCCGGCTGAGGTCGATCGGCAGTAATGGGGCCCCCGTGAGGACAATCCTGAGGCCGTTGCTCTGTCGTTTCAGGGGCGGTAAGAACGAGCCGGAGCCGGAGCAGCCGATCGCACGGAAGGTGATGATCCGGAGGTTACAGTCGGTCAGCGACATTGACCCGGACGTGCTGGACAGTATGAACTCCCTCGGCTGTTTCCGGGACAAGAACAAACTCAAGCACGACCTCCTGTTTGAGGAGTAAGTTGACCCATCCTCCAGCTGTAGAATCGTAGAGTCCCCACAGTGCAGAAGGAGGCCATTCGGCCCATCAAGTCCGCACCGACGACCACCCCATCTGGACTGCAGCGATTCAAGAGGGCAGCTCACCACCAAGGGGCAATTGGGGATGGGGCAATAAATGCTGGCATAGCCAGTAATGCCCAGGGCCAGTACTTAACCTGTTGCGAGCTCTGCTACCCCATCGGCACAGTGGTCAGCACTGCTGCCTCCCGATGCCGGGGGGACCCGGGTTCGATCCCCGACTTGGGTCACCGTCTCCCCCCCATGTCCGCGTGGGGTTTCCTCCGGGTGCTCCGGTTTCCTCCCACAGTCCGAAAGACGTGCTGGTTAGGGTGCTAAATTGCCCCTCGGTGTCCCCGAGCAGGAGTGTGGCGACTGGGGGATTTTCACAGTAACTTCGTTGCGGTGTTAATGTAAACCGACGAATAAATAAACTTAAAGCTGGCATTTATAGTGGAGCCCTGAGGCCGTGCCACGCTGTCAGAGGTGATGTATTTTTCTGATGAGACCCGTAGGGTAGACGCACATCCACAGGGGAGCGCTCCCCGGTGCTTTGGGCCAATATTTATCCTTCAGTCAATGTCACATTTGTGGGAGCTTGCTCTGCGCAAACCGGCTACTGCCTGTCCGACATCCAGTGGCTTTGGAGATGGTCCAGTGTGTGTGAAAGGTCTTATAAGTCTGTAAAATATAGGAGCAGAAGTGGGCCATTCGGCCCATCAAGTCTGCTCTGCCCTTCAATCATGGCTGATAGGATTCTCATCCCCCATTCTCCTGCCTTTTCCCTCGATCCCCTGAGTGAGCAAGAACCTACCTATCTCTGTCTTAAAGACACTCACTGACCTGGTCTCGGCAGCCCTCAGTGGCAATGAGTTCCACAGATTCTGGCTGAAGAGATTCCTCCTCGTCTCTGTTTTAAAGGAGCGTCCCTTCACTCTGAGGTTGTGCCCTCGAGTTCTAGTCTCTCCTACTAGCGGAAACATCCTCCCTACTTCCACTCTATCCAGGCCTCTGTAGCTTTCAACTAGATTCCCGCCCCCCCCCCACCCCCCCACTTCATCCGTCTAAACTCCACCCAGTACAGACCCCAGACTCCTCAACCGCTCCCCATATGCCCTTCATTCCCGGGATCATTCCTATATAAATGCACGTCTTTGTTTTTCCAATGCGTTCATCGATGTTTCTTGCTACTCAGGGAGAATCAGGAGAAGATGATCTACTTTCTGCTGCTGGACAGGAAAGAACGGTATCCAAGCTGTGAGGATGAAGATTTGCCTCCCAGGAATGACATTGGTAAGAACCAGGTTACAGTAAGAATTCTCACAACACCACGTTAATGTCCAGCCAGTTTATTTGATAGTAAACTCGCAAGCTTTGGGAAACGGTGTTCCTTTGTCTGGTGCGTGGAAGGTTCTGATCAGAAACAGGGCATATAAAGGCACGCACAGTGTACAGATTACTGATTAGAATGCGAGTCTTTACAGTCAATCTGCTATTCAAGTCTTAAAGGTGCGGACAATGTGAGTGGAGATTGCATTAAGCACAGGTTAAAGAGATGTGTATTGTCCCCAGACAGGACAGTGAGTGAGATGTTGCAAACCCAGGCAAGTCACGGGGGTTACAGATAGTGCGACATGAACCCAAGATCCCTGTTGAGACCGTCCTCATGTGTGCGGAACTTGGCTATCAGTCTCTGTTCAGCGACTCTGCGCTGTCGTGTGTCGTGAAGGCCGCCTTGGAGAACGCTGACCCGAAGGTCAGGGGAAGTCCCAGATTTACAGGGCTCCCCAGAGAGGGATGATCCCATGAACACTCTGTGCGCCCCCTGGGAAGGCAGTGTAAGGCAGGCAATGGCCTGGTGGTATTATTGCTAGACTATTAACCTAGCTAACGTTCCTGGGGAACCCGGGTTCGAATCCCACCACGGCAGGTGGTGGAATTTGAATTCAATTTTTTTTTTTTTAAATCTGGCATTAAGAATCTGTGGATGACGGTGAAAGCATTGTCAGGAAAAACCCCATCTGGTTCACTAGTGGGTCAGCACTGCTGCCTCACAGCGCCAGGGGCCCGGGTTCGATTCCCAGCTTGGGTCACTGTCTGTGTGGAGTTTGCGTGGGGTGAGGGGGGGGGGGGGATTTGAGGAAAAGCTTTTTTTTTTAACCCAGAGGGTGGTGAGTGTCTGGAATGTGTTGTCTGGGAGGGTGGGATGCCTCACATCCTTTTTAAAAAATGTACCTGGCACATCAGAACATTCAGGTGCAAACTCCACACGAGCAGGAATTGAACCCAGGTCCCTGGCGCTAAAGATACAAAGAACAATCCAGCACGGGAAACAGGCCCTTCGGCCCAACGAGCCCGTGCCGCCACATCACCCCACACCTATTCCACCCTGCATATAGAACCAGCATAGAACCCTACAGTGCAGAAACAGGCCCTTCGGCCCAACGAGCCCATGCCGCCACATCACCCTACACCTATTCTACCCTGCATATAGAACCAGCATAGAACCCTACAGTGCAGAAACAGGCCCTTCGGCCCATCGAGTCTGCACCGAACACAATCCCACCCAGACCCTATCCCCATATCCCTACACATTTTACCTGCTAATCCCTCTAACCTACACATCCCAGGACACTAAGGGGCAATTTTAGCATAGCCAATGAACCTAACCCGCACATCTTTGGACTGTGGGAGGAAACCGGAGCACCCGGAGAAAACCCACGCAGACACGAGGAGAATGTGCAAACTCCACACAGGCAGTGACCCGAGCCGGGAATCGAACCCAGGTCCCCGGAGCTGTGGGGCAACAAGTGTTCAGCGCTGAAGTGCTGGCGAGTGGGATTAGGTGGGCAGGTCAGGTGTTTCTCGTGCGGACTCGATGGGCCGAAGGGCCTGCTGCGCTGTGTGCTGTGTGACTCTCTGGTTCCAGGCTCGATCGGGATCTTACGCCGGTTTGTTCCGTCTCCTCTTCTTTCTCCCCAGACCCCCCCCGGAAACGCGTGGACTCGCCCATGCTGAACCGCCACGGCAAGCGTCGGCCTGAGCGGAAGTCGATGGAGGTGCTGAGCGTGACAGACGGGGGGTCTCCGGTGCCCGCTCGCCGTGCCATTGACGTGGCCCAGCACAGCCAGCGGTAGGTGGTGGTGGGGGGGGGGGGGGTGGGGTGGGGGTAGTGCAGGGGGAGGGGTGGTGGGGGGGTAGTAGTCCGGGGGGCGAGTGTGAGGTGGAGACACAAACCTTGTGGCTCTGCGGGAAAATGACCACGATAAACACCACACGGCCTAACCAGGGACGGGGCTGCCTAATCTGGCCTGTTGCCTTCTCCAACGTGAACCCAGCCACTGAGTTTGGTGCGGCAATAGATGGAACAAGTAGCCAGCCACTTGCTAGCACGGAACTCACGTACGCTTAGAAAAAGATACATGCTGTCAAAGTTTTTCATCTTGCACTCATCAGATGCAAGAATGCCAAATTTCACAGGGAGCAATAATTTGTACTGCATGAAGGTGCTGATTTGTTAGTTAGTCAACTCTGGTTGAGCTGTTGCCATGGCAAATGCACCAGGGAACTGTTGTTCCCCCCCCCCCCCCCACCACCACCATTGCTTTTATTTAACACAAAAAAGGTGCAATGTATGGACATGTTCCTTTTGCCTGCCGTCCCATCGTGGAATTTAACGTTAGATATATTCTTTGAGTTTTTGCAAGAGGAGGCTGGTCATTATAGAATTCTTAAAGGAAGAGGCCATTCAGCCCTGCGCCAGCAACAGTCCCACCTAGCCCTTATCCCCGTAACCCCACGTATTTACCTTTCTGATCCCCCGGCAATAAGGGGCAACTTATCATGTCCAATCCAGCTAACCTGCACATCTTTGGGACTGTGGGAGGAAACCGGAGCACCCGGAGGAAACCCACGCAGACACGGAGAGAATGTGCAAACTCCACAGAGGCAGGAATTGAACCCAGGTCCCTGGCGCTGTGGGGCAATGGTGTCAAGCGCTGTGCCACCATGCTGCTCTCAGTCTGGTCAGCACACCACTTATTGTGAACGGCCAAATGGACAATCTGTTCAATATGATTCGCCGGTCGCACGCCTGACAGAGCTGGCACTGAAATCCCAATGTCACACTCTTCAGGACAGGACATCTGTTGTTGCTCCCTTTGAAATTTGGCTTTCCTGCATTTGTCCTGTTGAGTGCAGGGTGGAAAATTTTGATGGCATGTCCCTTTTTCTCAGCAATGTTAGTGAAAGCTTTGCCCTATGGTAGCCTAGTAGGGAAAGGATGCTGGAAAATAGTCCAGTAAGATTAGTTCATAGTTCACAGATCAAAATTAAAGCAAAGACGCTGGAATCTAAGATATTGGTGGAGTCGCTGAGACTGGGTGCAAATGGCATTCCACCCTCACCTCTTGGGACTATCTTTGCTGGAATCTCTGCACATCAGAAGGGTGCCATTGATTCCAGGCCCCTATTCCACCATGGTTGTCTTCACCAGTCTTGCATCAATCTCTTCCTGACCCGCTGCACTGTTGGGGGCTGCGGGACTTGAGAATAAAATCCAGGCCGACACTCCGGAGGGAGTGCTGCACTGCCAGAGGAGCCGTCTTATTTAGGATCAGACACTAAACAGACGTTAAGCCCACCCGTCTGCTCAGGTGGGGGAGGTCACAGATCCCAAGCTCACATCTTGAAGAACAGTGGCCACCGTTCATCCCTCAGTCAACATCACTCGATAAAACCGGTCAAAACCCCCGTTAGTCTTCCTGGGAACTTTCTGTGTATAACTTGGCTGCCTCTTCTCCAAGAGTAACTACTTCAGAAAGTACTTGGCGTTCACTGGCTGTAAAGTGCTCTGAGACATGATGAGGTTGTGAAAGGTGCTATATAAATGCAACATCTTCCCTCTCTTCCCGTTTCTCTGTCTCTCTCTCAACCTCTCAAGCTTTTTCAACCTCTCTCAATCTCTCACTCAATTCCATCGTTCAATCCCTCCCTCTGACCCTCCCTCTGTCCCGCCTTCTGTCCCTCACTCTATCTCTGGCTTTCTCTCTTGTTCAATCACTCTTTCAACCTCTCTCTCTCTCAATCGCTCTCTCAATTGCTATCACTTTCACAATCTCTTTCTTTCTGGGTCTCTGTCTCTCCTTATCTCTCTATTTCTCCCTCTCAATCACTCTCCCTTTCAACCTCTCTTTCGCAACACTTCTTTTTCTCAACACCTTTCTCTCTCTGTCTGTCTCAGCCTCTCTCTCTATTTCTCTCTCTCTATCTCTCTCTCTCTCTATCTCTCTCTCTATCTATCTCTCTCTCTATCTATCTCTCTCTCTATCTATATATATTTCTACATCTCTATCTCTCTCTATATCTCTATCTCTGTCTATATCTATCTCTCTCTCTATCTATCTCTCTCTATATCTCTATCTCTCTCTATATCTCTATCTCTCTCTATATCTCTATCTCTCTCTCTATCTATCTCTCTCTATATCTCTATCTCTCTCTATATCTATCTCTCTCTCTATCTATCTCTCTCTATATCTCTATCTCTGTCTATATCTCTATCTCTCTCTACATCTCTATCTCTCTCTCTATATCTCTATCTCTCTCTATATCTCTATCTCTCTCTCTATCTCTCTCTCTATATCTCTATCTCTCTCTATATCTCTATCTCTCTCTATATCTCTATCTCTCTCTCTATATCTCTATCTCTCTCTATATCTCTATCTCTCTCTCTATCTCTCTCTCTATATCTCTATCTCTCTCTCTATATCTCTATCTCTCTCTATATCTCTATCTCTCTCTATATCTCTAACTCTCTCTATATCTCTATCTCTCTCTCTATATCTCTATCTCTCTCTCTATATCTCTATCTCTCTCTCTATATCTCTATCTCTCTCTATATCTCTATCTCTCTCTATATCTCTAACTCTCTCTATATCTCTATCTCTCTCTCTATATCTCTATCTCTCTCTCTATATCTCTATCTCTCTCTATATCTCTATCTCTCTCTCTATATCTCTATCTCTCTCTATGTCTCACCTGGGCTCTATGCAGAATGTATCTGAGTGACATGTTGCTGTTCTCTTGACCCAGGTCTCGGTCGGTGAGTGGAGCATCGTGCGGCCTGTCCTCCAGCCCCCTGAGCAGTCCCAGGGTAAGTGGATGTCAGGCATGTTTTAGCCTCGTGTACCGTGTGGAGCTCTGCAATGATGGCTGTGCTAATGTACACATGAGCTTCCCAGCTTGGGTCTGCATACATTCAGAGACATGTGCACATATGCACGCACACACAAACACACACACATTATACACTCACACACATTGTACACTCACGTACATATACACTCACACACACACACAAACATACACACACATATATGAACATGAGAAATAGCATCAGGAGTAGACCATTTGGGCCAACAAGCCTACTCTGCCAATCAACAAGATGGTAGTAACATTGACCTCAACAAGATGGTGCCATCCTTGACCTGAACAAGATGACACTACTGTTGACCTCAACAAGATGGTGCCAACATTGACCTTAATAAGATGGCGCCACTGTTCACCTCAGCAGTTTGGTGCCCATCTCATTTCATGCACAGAATTCGCCTCAGGGACAGGGAAAATAAAACTGAACATCTGAACTTGCTGCAAATGTGCAGACGGACCCGTCTGTCTGAGGAAACTGTGCCCCCGGCTCTGGATTTCTCCACGAGAGGGAAACATCCTCTCAGCGTCCACCTCAGAATCAAACCCACTCAGGATCTTCTAAGTTTTAATGAGCTCACCTGTCATCCTTCCAAACTCCACAGAGTGTAGGCAGTAACTGCTCAACCTCTCCTCATAAAGCAAATCCCTCCATCTCAGGAATCAGCATCTTGGAACCTTCTCTGAATGGCCTCCAGTGCAGGTACAGAAATCATAGCAGGAGAAGACCATTCAGCCCATCATGTCCATGAGGTGTCCTTTCTAATCCCATCTTCCTGCACCCAACCCATAGCCCTGTAGCTTACAGCTCTTTGGGTGTAGATCCAAGTACTCTTTAAGAGAGTTTAGGGTCTCTTCACACCAACTCAGGGTAGCAAGTTCCAGATACCCACCACCCTCTGCGTAAAAAAAGTTCTTCCTCATTTCCCCTCTACACCGACTGTCACTTACCTTGAGTCTGTGTCCCCCGGTTCTAGAATTCTCCACCAAGGGGAACAACCCTGTCCAATTTATCTCTTCTCTTCGTAATTCTGTACATCTCAATCATGCCACTGCTTACAGATGTGCAGGTTGGGTGGATTGTCCATGTTAAATTGTCACTTAGTGTCCAAAGGTGTGTGGGTTAGGTGGATTGGCCTTGCTAAATTGTCCCTTAGTGTCAAAGATGTGCTGGTTAGGTGGATTGGCCATGCTAAGTTGTCCCTTAGTATCCAAAGATGTGCAGGTTAGATGGATTGGCCATGCTAAATTGTCCCTTAGTGTCAAAGATGAGCAGGTTAAGTGGATTAGCCATGCTAAGTTGTCCCTTAGTATCCAAAGATGTGCAGGTTAGATGGATTGGCCATGCTAAATTGTCCCTTAGTGTCAAAGATGAGCAGGTTAAGTGGATTAGCCATGCTAAGTTGTCCCTTAGTATCCAAAGATGTGCAGGTTAGATGGATTGGCCATGCTAAATTGCCCCTTAGTATCCAAAGATGTGCAGGTTAGGTGCATTAATGGGGTAAATATCTAGGGTTACAGGGATAGGGCACAGGGAAGGTACTCTGTCAGAGAGAGGCCGAATGGCCTCCTTCTGTACTGCAGATGATTCATAGAATTATAGAATCCCTTCAACACAGGAGGCCATTCAGCCCATTGAACTTGCACCGATAACATTCCCACCACGTAACCCTGGGTATTTACCCAGCTAATCCCCCTGACCCTAAGGGGCAAATTAGTATGGCCAATCCATCTAACTTGCACACCTTGGGACACGATGGTTCTATGATTAAGTAAGGTGACCAAAACTGCATGCAGTAGTCTAGGCATGGTCTCACAGTAGGGAAGAGCCGGATTAATGTTCTACCTGGGGTCACATCTATGGAATGTTGGGGCCCACATGGTGAGGGAAGCCCTTTTGTCGGTGACGGTAGTAACTCACTTTGCCCACTGGGGTACACTGCTGAGCCATGTGGTGCCGCCATTGCCAACAGCGACACCAGGAGGTGATCAGAGTCACTGCAGCACTGGGATTTCCTAGAATATTCAACCCAGGGACTTTGCAATGTAAGGCTGACTTCTGATTAAGTTTTTGCCAATTCTTTTTTGTTTTCCCTTCCTCCAGTGATTGCCGGCAGCTAAAAGTATCAGTTTTGGGGGAACAATTTGTCCAGAGGCATTTTGCAAAAAGTCTTTTAAAAAAAAAATCACCTCTTGATGACTTGGCCCATTGGGAATACTCAAAGGTCGTTCAGGGTTACAGATCCTCTCCTATCTCCACTGATGTGCTCTGAGGAAGGAAACGAGTCCGGGTTAATCCCTGCCTGTCTGAGATCTTTCCACTCTGGTCTCCGACACAGGGATCATAGAATCCCTACAATGCTGAAGAAGGCCATTTGGCCCATCGAGCCCGCGCAGACCACAATCCCACTCAAGCCCTATCCTCATATCCCCACATATTTACCCCGTTAACCCCTTCCCCCAATCTCTACATTCTTGATGTGGAGATGCCGGTGTTGGACTGGGGTGGGCACAATAAGAAGTCTCAACACACCAGGTTAAAGTTCAACAGGTTTATTTGGAATCACGAGCTTTCGGAGTCACTCACCTGATGAAGGGGCAGCGCTCCGAAAGCTCGTGATTCCAAATAAACCTGTTGGACTTTAACCTGGTGTTCTGAGACTTCTTACTGTGCACATCCTTGGACGTTAAGGGGCAATTTAGCATGGCCGATCCACACAACCCACCCATGGTCCAGCACAGTGGTCAGCGCTGCTGCCTCACAGCGCCAGGGACCTGGGTTCGATTCTCGGCTTGGGTCACTGTCTGTGTGGAGACTGCACAGTATCCCCGTGTCTGCGTGGGTTTCCTCCGGGTGCTCTGGTTTCCTCCCACATTCTGAAAGATGTGCTAGTTAGGTAGGGTACATTGATCCAAATGGGCACTGGACTGTGTTGACTAGGGGAATTTCACAGTAACTTCATTGCAGTGTTCATGTAAGCCTTACTTGTGACGAATAAATAATAAACTTTTATCTTTGGACACTAAGGGGCAATTTGGCACAGCCAATCCCCACCTAACCTACACATCATTGGAGTGTGGGAGGAAACCAGAGCATCTGGAGGAAACCCACGCAGACATGGGGAGAATGTGCAAACTCCACACAGACAGTGACCCGAGCAGGGAATCAAACCCAAGCACTGTGAGGCAGCAGTGCTAACCACTGTGCCATCTGAATTGACCCCCATAGGATAAACGAGATCTTATGAGAGATGGAAAGCTGCCCCTGTGCCTTTGACAAACCCCTGATTTTAATTTCTCCAGCTAACATCCTTTAGGGAAGGAAATCTGCCGTCCTTACCCGGTCTGGCCTACATGTGACTCCAGACCGAGTGTGCAACCGTACTGCACAGTCTTACTTTAGCAATTCACACTCATGCATAACAGGAACACACGTCATTGGTCTCAGCGCCTGTTTGGTTGTTGTGCTTTTTTGGGTGCACTCTGACTCAGGGATGTCTCAGTGTTTCTGGGGGGTATGTCGCCACCTTCCCACCGGGGGAGGGGAGCGCGGAGGCATGGAGGGAAGGAGGGGAGGCTGGAGGGAGAGCGTGGGGGCATGGTGGAGGGAGGGGGACTGCGGAAGGGAGCCTTCTCCTACCAAACCTGACAGCCCCTCGGCAGCCTGGCCTTACTGGCTGGCCAACGGCGGGGGTGGTGGATGATTTTGGTGGTGGAAAGATTCCATATCCCTGGATAACGTCTGGATCTAAGGAACTCTGACCGGTCGGAATTATTGGCCCGTTGAAGAGTGTCTTTGGTGATGTCCATGAACTGTGTGTGTGTGTGTGCGAGAGAGAGTGTGTGTGTGTGTGCGAGAGAGAGAGAGTGTGTGTGTGTGTGTGCGAGAGAGAGAGAGTGTGTGTGTGTGTGTGCGAGAGAGAGAGTGTGTGTGTGTGTGTGCGAGAGAGTGTGTGTGTGTGTGCGAGAGAGAGAGAGTGTGTGTGTGTGTGCGTGTGCGAGAGTGTGTGCGTGTGCGAGAGAGTGTGTGTGTGCGAGAGAGTGTGTGTGTGTGAGAGTGTGTGTGTGTGTGAGAGAGAGTGTGTGTGTGTGTGTGCGAGAGAGAGAGTGTGTGTGTGTGTGCGTGTGCAAGAGAGTGTGTGCGTGTGCGAGAGAGTGTGTGTGTGTGAGAGTGTGTGTGTGT
>CM075754.1:13246571-13396571 GCA_037974335.1 Prionace glauca
CGAAACTAGCACATCACCACCATCACCGCCAGCCTGACCCCAAGACACAAACGCTGCCAGCCAAGGCGAGCCTGAGCGAGAAGCCACTGCAGCCCATAAAATCCAACCCTCTCCCCATCAACCTGGCCGCTACCTCCCCCTCCCCCAACCCCCCGTGCCACCACCCCTCTGTGCCATCACCAACCCACCACTCCATCCCTTCACCCTCCTTCATTCCGTCTCCCCCCGCTCGATTTTTCCCAGGTACTAAAACGAGCGCCAAATCTATCCCTGCCACACAGGTGACCCCTCACCCCTCCCCTAGAGGCAGTCCCCTCCCTACCCCGCTGGGAACCCCCGTCCACACGCCAAAGGAGAGTCCCACCAGCACGCCCAACGCGACGCCGCCCTCCAGCCCCGGGGTCGGAGGAGTGCCGTGGAGGACCCGCCTCAACTCCATCAAGAACAGCTTCCTCGGATCACCGCGGTTCCATCGGAGGAAGCTCCAAGGTGAGCCCAAGGCCGGACACTCGGACCGTCCTCTCGCTGGTCACAGGGGGATTCTTCACTGTCTAAATCATCCCCCTACCCTCCATCCCTCCATCCACCCACCCTCCACACTCCACCCTCCATCCCTCTACCCTCCCCCCCACCCAACATTCCTCCATCCCTCCCACCCTCCACCCCTCTACCCTCCCCCCTCACCCAACATTCCTCCATCCCTCCCACCCTCCATCCATCCACCCACCCACCCTCCATCCTCCATCTCTCCAACCCCCAACCTCACACTCACTCTCCCGCCCTCCATCCCACACTCTCAGACCCTCCACTCCCCCCACCCCCCGTTCTCCACCCCAAACCCCGTTCTCCACCCCCACCTCCCGTTCTCCACCCCCACCTCCCGTTCTCCACCCCCACCCCCCGTTCTCCACCCCCACCCCCCGTTCTCCACCCCCACCCCCCGTTCTCCACCCCCACCCCCCGTTCTCCACCCCCACCCCCCGTTCTCCACCCCCAGTTCCCCACCCCCCGTTCTCCACCCCCAGTTCCCCACCCCCCGTTCTCCACCCCCAGTTCCCCACCCCTTATTCCACACCCCCATTCGAACCCCCATTCCCCAGTCCCCGCCCCCTGATTCCCCAGCCCTCGTCCCCCCATTTCCCCATCCCTCATTCCCCACCCCCAATTCCCACGTCCCATCCCCCATCTCCCATTCCCCCTTTCCCCCTTCCCCCATTCCCCCACCCTTGTCCTCCATTCCCCATCCTCGGACATTGGAGATGTTTTGTAGAGTTGCCTTTTTTTAACAGGAAGAACAGCAAGATCCCAATTCATGGTAAATACTTCTGGGTTTGATTTGATTTATTATTGTCACATGTATTAACATACAGTGAAAAATATTGTTTATTGTGCTTTATACAGACAAAGCATACCGTTCATAGAGAAGAAGATAAGAGAGTTCAGAATGTGGTGTTACAGTCATAGCTAGGGTGTAGAGAAAGATCAACTTCATGCAAGGTAGATCCATTTGAAAACCTGCAGCAGGGAAGAATCTGTTCTTGAGTTGGTTGGTATGTGACCTCGGACTTTTGCATCTTTTTCCCAATGGAAGAAGGTGGAAGAGAGAATGTCTTCCACCTTGAAAGGGGTGCGTGGGGGTCCTTAATTATGCTGGCTGCTTTGCCGAGTCAGTTGGAAGTTAGATGGAGTCAATGGATGGGGAGCTGGTTTGCATGATGGATTGGGTTACGTTCACAACCCCTTGTAGTTCCTGTGGTCTTGGGCAGAGCAGGATCCCATACCAAGCTGTGATACAACCAGAAAGAATGCTTTCTATGGTGCATCTGTAAAAGTTGGTGAGAGTTGCAGCGGACATGCCAAATTTCCTTAGCCTCCTGAGAAAGTAGAGGCGTTGATGGGCTTTCTTAACTATAGTGTCGGCACTGGGGGGACCAGGACAGGTTGTTGGTGATCTGGACATCTGGGGTGTGGTGGGTGAGAGGGGGGTGGGCAGGGGGAGGAACAACACACATGGGAACAGCAGATTTTTCCACTCCCGCCATATACCTCTGTCCATAAACCTCTCCGCAGACCAATATAAACTACTCTGTGTTGCTCTGAAGGTAAAGTGATGGCAGGCGGTGCTCAAGATGTTGACCTTGTTTAGCAAGGCCCGGGGTCAAACAGGGGTCAGGTTCGTAGTCGGGCCGGGGTTCGATGCCTTCATCAGAAATGTGAATGTCGAGGCCATTCCTGAGGTTGGGATGTTTCCCACATGACCAACAAGAAAAGGTATAGTTCGATCCAACACTGGATGAAAGAGGTGGGGGTTTCTGCTCCCGCCACCCTTTCAGACAGTGAGTTCCAGTACCCCTCACCACCCTCTGGGTGAAAGAAAATGTTCTCTCAACGCTCAAATCCTCCTACCGACTAAGTCTAAGCCCCCACCAGCTGTTCTACCTGGTACAAAAATAAACGGGTTCACATTCCTTGTAACTTTTATCTGCCTAAATCAACCCCTTAGTCTCCTACGTTCCAAGGATAAGGACCCCAAACTCTCCAATCTTTCCCCATCACTAGATCTTTCCTTTCCTGGTAACAAAGGGCAGCACGGTGGCACAGTGGTTAGCACTGCTGCCTCACAGCGCCAGGGACCCGGGTTCGATTCCCAGCTTGGGTCACTGTCTATATGGAGTTTGCATGTTCTCCCCGTGTCTGCATGGGTTTCCTCCGGATGCTCCGATTTCCTCCCACAGTCCATAGATGTGCGGGTTAGGGTGCTAAATTGCCCCTTAGGGTCAGGAGGATTAGCTAAGGTAAATATGTGGGATTATGGTGATAAGGCCTGGGTGGGATTGCCCCTTAGTGTCCAAAGATGTGCAGGTTAGGGGGATTGGCCATGCTAAATTGTCCCTTAGTGTCCAAAGATGTGCAGGTTAGGTGGATTGGCCATGCTAAATTGTCCCTTAGTGTCCAAAGACGTGCAGGTTAGGTGGATTGGCCACGGTAAATGTGTGGGGTTACAGGGATAGGACAGGGGAGAGAATCTGGGTGGGATACTCTGTTAGAGAGTCAGTGCAAACCTGATGGGCTGAATGGCCTCCTTCTGCACTGTAGGGATTCTAAAATCTACGGTGATCCTCTTTTTATTGCTAAGGTCTGGATCCAATGTGTGGGACCCCACCATCCACCCAATGAACTGGATCAGTCCACTGACAGTAAGGGTCACAGTGTAAATAAGGGGGAGAATTTACAGGGCTTGGGGGAAAGGGCAGGGGATAAATGAGTCACTCTTGCAAAGAGCTAGCATAGGCACAGTGGGTAGAATGGCCTCCTGTGCTCTCTCACACCACGATTCTAAATTGAAAAGCCATTCTTGATATTACTAAAATGTGTGTGGATCACATGATCTAGATGTTAGCTGGCCTGCACTGGATTTGTCGCTGTCTAGAGTCGCAAGATGCTGCATTAAGGCCTCACCAGTCTCCATCCAGGCAAAAGGGGGTTCAAAACCAGGCCCTGTCTGGCATCTCTGCCAATGGCCCTCGTGTGAAGAATGCCTCCTCTTGGTGCCAGGGACACAAGGATGCGTCACCAGGTTGGCATTGCCATGTGATGTAGCTCAGTGTCAGGTGAAGGGTGAAGAGTCAGGAGCGGTGATTTGGGGTGAAGGCTGTCGCTGAGAAAGCTCTCCTTATGGGTGACACTAATACAATGTCCTCTGCTTCCTCCCACCCCCCACCCTGCACAGTCCCAACTGAGGAAATGTCCAGCCTGACGCCAGAATCATCACCAGAGTAAGTTCAACTTGTGGGCTAATGTGGAGGGTACTATCAGGGGACAGAGAGTAATCTCCTGCCCTGAACCACACACTGTCCTATCGCCCTTTCCTTCTGGACTCTGTTCCCTCGCACATTCCTTGTCCATTCTCTTTATTTTTCATCTTTGTCTTTTTCTTCCTCTGTATTGTGTTTCTGACTCCTGTTTGTTTCGATTTTCACATTTCTCCCTTTCTCAGTTTCTCTTTCTATTCAGTTTTCACGTTCCTCTCTGTCTCTCTCTCTCTCCCTTTCTGTGTGTGTATCTCTATCTTTCCCTCTATCTCTCTCTCTCTCTGTTTCTGTCTCTCTCTATCTTGTGTGTGTGTCTTTCTCTCTGTTTCTCCCTCTGTCTCTGTTTTTTTCTATGTGTGTGTGTCTCCCTCTCTCTATGACTGTGTGTGTGTGTGTGTGTGTGTGTGTGTGTCTCTCTCTCTCTCTATGACTCTGTGTGTGTGTGTGTGTGTGCGTGTCTCTCTCTCTTTGTCTCTGTCTCTCTGTCTCTGGTTCCCTCTGACTCTATCTCATGTCTCTCTGTCTCTCTCTTTCCTCCCACTCCCTCATTCCCTTTCACCCTTCTCTCTATCTCCTTCTCGCCCCCTCTCAATTTCCTTTCTCCCTCCTCTCTCTCTCTCTCTTTTGTCGCTATCTCATTCCTTCTCTTTTCTCTCCCTCAATCCTTCTCTCTTTCCCTGCCCTCATTCCCTCTCACCTCCCCTCTGTCTCTGTTTCCGTTCTGTTGGGAGTGCTGCACTGCCGGAGATGCTGTTATTTGGGGGTGAGCTGTTAAATCGAGGCGCCTTGTCCTACGCGCTCGAGGTGATTGGAGAGATCGCGTGTCCGCTGCTTTGTAGAAGAGCAGTGGGTGTCTTTCTCGGTGTCCAGGTCGATGTTTTTCCCTCGCTCAACATCACGAAAAACAGATTATCTGCTCATTATCACAGTGCTGTTTATGGGATCTTGCTGTGCGCAAACTGGTTGTGTTGTTTCCTACACTGCAGTCGTGATAACACTTCAAAATGAATCCATTGTCTGTGAGGGACATCAGGCGCACTATACCGATGCCATTCTTTATTTTCTAATAAACTAATTGCCATTCCGGAGGATTGGGGAATACCAAATACGGGAGGGGGCGGACCGGGAGGACTGGGGGTGGGGGTAAGGAGGGGAATCAATCTGGGTCGGGGAGTGGTGGGGGGAGAGTGGGAATGGGGTATGTCAGAGTTGGGGGCAGCATGGTGGCACAGTAGTTCGCACTGCTGCCCCAGAGCGCCAGAGACCTGGGTTCGATTCCCGGCTTGGGTCACCAGCTGTGTGGAGTCTGCACGTTCTCCCCATGTCTGCGTGGGTTACCTCGGGTGCTCCGGTTCCCTCCCACAGTCCAAAGATGTGCGGGTTAGGTGGATTGGCCATGCTAAATTACCGTTAGTGTCAGGGGGAACTCCTGCTAGGGTAAATGCATGGGGTTATGGGGATAGGGCCTGGATGGGATTGTGGTCGGTGCAGACTCGATGGGCCGAATGGCCTCCTTCTGCACCGTAGGATTCTATGATTCTATAATAAAAGAATGAGTGGGATTGGAAAGAGGATGGTGTCGGAAGTAGGGGTGGGATGAGATGCTGGTTAAGGATGGAATCTTGCAGGGTCAGAGGTTGGGTGCTGGGGGTTTGGACAGAGGGATGAGGGGGGGGCAGGTTTTCCCCACTATTCCCTAAAGGGAGTCTGTATCTGGACTCCGCATCTCTCCTCCTCGACCCTGCAAACGCTCACTGCATGATCAGTTTCTTGCTCAGTATCACCTGGTTTTCTCTCTCTCTCTCTTGCAGACTTGCTAAGAAGTCATGGTTTGGAAACTTCATTAACTTGGACAAAGAGGAACAGATATTCGTGGTCATCAGAGATAAGCCCCTAAGCTCCATCAAGGCAGACATTGTGCACGCCTTCCTCTCAGTGAGATCCTAACCATTTCTTCCTCCAGAATCTTTCTGTGCTCTCCTGAAATGTATTAGAGATAGGGAGAGTCCCAGGTTCAGGTCACTGACCCCGTGCCGTACAGACTAACAGGATGAGTGGGTGGGAATGTTATGAGTCAGGTTAGAAACTCCAAAGTACTTTACAGAGACTGAACCATCAGTTTTACATCTTGAATTTGGCTAGGATGAGCATGACATGTTCCACTTCAGATATGATTCAAACGATCTAGTAGGGAGCTTTTACCAAACAAGGAATATAGTTTACGTATATAGAAAGAAAATTAGCAAGAACTTTTATCAATTACAAACAAAAAAAACAGAAAGAAAACAACCGTGATAATTGAATATTAAAGCTGTTCCAACAAACCAAAGCCAGAGGAACTGACACTCCTGGTTAAATACAAGGCAAAGACTCCCAAATTGGCTCATCAATTGACTCCCTAATCAGGGATATCCTTTCCTGGGGACATCTTTTCTTGCTTAATCAGGGAGTTCATACTCCAATAGGCCAACCTCAATGGCCCAATAGAAGTCATTATAGTAATGCCATTGAATGTCAAGGTGAGGTAGTTCGACCCTCTCATCTTGGAGAATGTATGATGAAACTCTCAGGAATACCTCCAACCAGAAATATTTCTGAAGATCAGAACATTGAATACAGGAGTTGGGATGTTTTGTTGAAGTTGTACAAAACATTGGTAAGGCCACACTTGGAATACTGTATGCAATTCTAGGCACCCTATTGTAGAAAGCATATTACTAAACTAGAAAGAGTGCAGGAAAGATTTACTAGGATGCTACCCGGACTTGATAGTTTTGAGTTATAAGGAGAGGCTGGATAGACGGGGACTTTTTTCTCTGGAGCGCAGGAGGCTGAGGGGTGATCTTACAGAGGTCAATAAAATAATGAGGGGCACAGATCAGCTAGATAGTCAATACATTTTCCCAAAGGTAGGGGAGTCTAAAACCAGAGGCATAGGTTTAAGGTGAGAGGGGAGAGTGTCCAGAGGAGCAATATTTTTCACACAGAGAGTGGTGAGTGCCTGGAATGAGCTGCCAGAGATAGGAGTAGAGGTGGGTACAATTTTGTCTTTTGAAAAGCGTTTAGACAGTTACATGGGTACGATGGGTATAGAGGGATACGGGCCAAACGTGGGCAGTTGGGATTAGCTTAGGGGTTTAAAATAAAGGGCGGCATGGACAAGTTGGGCCGAAGGGCCTGTTTCCGTGCTGTCAACCTCTATGACTCTATAACCAAAGCTGGCAATCCTAAAATGGGCGCAACTGTCTTGATGTAGGCCAGGATTTCTCCTGTATGTGAGGTCGGAGTTGGGAACCGAGCGCTGGGAGTAATTTTCTCAGGGCTGATGGTGTAAGGGCAGAAAAATCTGGGCCTCCCGTTAGTCTCTGATATATAGAATTGGTCACTTTACAGACTCAGGAGAAAGGGTTCTTGGTGCACGTGGTACCCTGCCCTGATCAGAGTCAACAACCCCTCGGGTTGAGGGGGGGGGGGGAGGGGGGGCACAGGGGTGGCGGAAGGAGAGGGGTAAAAGGAGGGAATGTTTATGCTCCAATATCCTTCGCTTTCCTCCAGATTCCCAGTTTGAGTCACAGCGTTATCTCGCAAACGAGTTTCCGCGCAGAGTACAAATCGGTAGGAGGCCCGACGGTTTTCCAGAAGCCTGTCAAGTTCCAGGTGGACATCACGTACGCAGAAGGCAGTGAGGCACAGAAAGAGAATGGCATTTACTCCGTCACCTTCACGCTAATGTCAGGTGAGAGACACTCGGTTGGGTGGGTGGGGGGTGGGGGTGGGGGGGGGGTGAAGCTGGGGCATCGCCCCAGTAATGTAATTGCTGGAGTTTGCAGGGGAATTCGAGTGAAGGGGTTTTTTTTGTTGTGTGTGGGACAGTACAATCCTGTGAAAATTGTATAACGCTACGGGGTGATGCACAGACACACCAATCCTGATCGTTTGAGAAATAAATGATGAGGTCAGATTTCATGGAATCCCTACAGCACAGAACATAGAACATTACAGCACAAACAGGCCCTTCGGCCCTCGAGTTGCGCCGATCACATCAACCCCACCAATCTATAGACCTATCTATATCCCCCAATCCCATTAAACCCCATATACTCATCCAGAAGTCTTTTAAAAGACCCCAGCGAGTTCGCCTCCACCACCGATGACGGCAGCCGATTCCATTCACTCACCACCCTCTGAGTGAAAAACTTACCCCTAACGTGATATCACCTCTGTACTTCCCTCCCCGCACCTTAAATCTGTGTCCTCTCGTAGCGAAGGAGGCCATTTGGTCTATCGAGACTGTACCGACAACAATCCCACCCAGGCCCTATCCCCATAACCCCATGTTGTTACCCCGCTAGTTCTCCTGACACTAAGGAACGATTTAGCATGGCCAATCCGCCTAAAATACACACCATTTAGACACCAAGGGGCAATTTACCATGGCCAATCCACCTACCCTGCACATCTTGGGACACTAAGGGAGTTTAGCATGGTCAATCTACCTAACCTACACATTTTTGGACTGTGGGAGGAAACTGGAGCACCACGCAGACACGGGGAGAACGTACAAAATTCAGTGACCTGAGGCCAAAATTGAACCCGGGTCCCTGGCACTGTGAGGCAGCAGTGCTAACCACTGGGCCACTGTGCCATCTACTTGGCTTGAATTCCCTGGAGTGTTGCTGATTTGAGGGGGAGTGAAGGGACCTGATTGCAAAGTTTAGAATGTTAAACAGGTTTGATGGATTGAACAGCACAAAACTGTATCAGCTGACGGAGGGAATGAAAAAAGAGGCGCAACAATTGGAGCCAGATAATTTAGGAAGGAACTCTCAAAAGCAGCTTTTTAATAAAGGGCGAGTAGAAAACTGAAACGCATTCGCCTAAATGGCTGTGGAAACTGGGGGACACTTGGAGCAAACCAGAAAATTGCCCCCCCCTTTCCCTCCCCCTGTCCCTCCCCCTCCTCCTCCCCTCAGAGTGGACGACATGGCGTGCGAGTGAAATCATCTGCAGGCCTGAAGAACATTAAGGATCCTCTTCATAATGGGGAGGTGATGGCCTAGTGGTGTTATCGTTAGACTATTAATCCAGAAATGTTCTGGGGAGCCAGGTTTGAATCCCGCCACAGCAGATGGTGGAATTTGAGTTCAATTTTTTTTAAAAAATTTGGAGTTAAGAATCTCCTGATGACCATGAAACCATTGTCAGAAAAACCCACCTGATTCACTAATGTCTCTTTAGGGAAGGAAATCTGCCGTCCTTACCCCAGTCTGGTTTACACGTGACTCCATAAGAACATAAGAAATAGGAGCAGGAGTAGGCCATCTAGCCCTTCGAGCCTGCCCCGCCATTCAATAAGATCATGGCTGATCTGTTGTGACTCAGTTCCACCTTCCCGCCCTCTCCCCATAACCCTTAATCCCCTCTCTTATCAAAAACCCATCAACCTGCGTCTTAAAAATATTTAGCGAGGCAGCCTCCACCACTTCAACGGGCAGAGAATTCCACAGATTCACCACCCTTTGAGTGAAGAAATTCCTCCTCAACTCCATTCTAAACTGCCTCCCCTTTATCTTGAGGCTGTGCCCCCTAGTCCTACTGTCTTTTCTGAGCAGGAAGAGTCTCTCCACCTCTATCCTATCCATCCCATTCATCATCTTATATGTCTCAATGAGATCTCCCCTCATTCTTCTAAACTCTAACGAGTACAAGCCCAGTTTATTCAGCCTCTCCTCATAGCTCAACCCCCTCAACTCCGGTATCAGCCTAGTAAACCTCCTCTGCACTCCCTCCAGGGCCAAAATATCTTTGCGCAGGTGCAGCGCCCAAAACTGCACACAGTACTCCAGCTGCGGCCTCACCAATGCCCTATACAGCTGCAGCAAGACCTCCCTACTTTTATATTCAATCCCCCTCGCTATGAAGGCCAGCATCCCATTCGCCTTCCTGACCACCTGCTGCACCTGCAAGCTGGGTTTTTGTGACTCATGCACAGCAATGTGGTTGACTCGCAACTGCCCTCCAGGGACAACTAGGGTTGGGCAATAAATGCTGGCCCAGCCAGCAACGGCCATGTTCCAGGAATGAATAAATAAATCACTGTGTACATGATGTTAATCATTAACGATATTTTTGTCTCTGCAGGGCCCAGCCGCAGGTTTAAGAGAGTCGTGGAAACTATCCAAGCACAGTTATTAAGTGCACATGATCAGCCTTTGGTTCAGGCACTTGCAGGTAGGTAATGTTATTCGATCACACTGTATGTGGACACGATGGAACATGTGTGTTTGTGTCTGTGGAGCCCAACTCAAACTGGAGGAACAACACCTCACTTTCCCACTGCCTACTTGACAGCCTTCCGCACTGAATATTGAGTTCAACAACTTCAAACCACAAACTCTCCCCTCCACTTTCACCCCATTTTGTTCATTTTATTTCATCTTAGGTCAGCGCTGCTGCCTCACAGCTCCAGGGATCCAGGTTCGTTCCCCGCTTGGGGTCCCTGTTGGTGTGGAGTTTGCACGTTCTCCCCGTGTCTGCGTGGGTTTCCTCCGGGTGCTCCGGTTTCCTCCCACAGTCCGAAAGGCGTGCTGATTAGGGTGCGTTGGCCGTGCTAGATTCTCCCTCAGTGTACCCAAACAGGTGCCAGAGTGTGGCGGCTAGGGGATTTTCACAGTAACTTCATTGCAGCGTTAATGTCAGCCTGCTTGTGACACTAATAAATAAACTTTACTTATTCATCTATTTTCTAACCCCTCTTTCTCACTTCCATTTTTCCACTTCTCCATTCCCACTCTCCTTCAAGCCCCTGCCCCCACTCTTTTCAGGGCAACTGCCTTCACCATCTGTACCTCTGTTCTCGCATTCTGATCACTTAATGAACACACATTAGTCCCTTTCACAGCCTCCTTCACCTTCACTCAGAGTATCATCGGCTCATACAGAGCAGTAGGAGGCCATTCAGCCCATCACATCTGCACCGACCACAATCCCACCATATCATCATAACCCCGTTTTACATTTCTTTTGTCCAATTACAGCCACTCCCCCCTCCACGACCCTCCCTCCTGGTATAAATCTTCTCTGATTTTCTTTGCTCTGACAAAGGACTCGAAACGTTGGCTCGATTCTCTCCCCACAGATGTTGTCAGACCAGCTGCGACATTCCGGCATTTCCTGTTTTGGTTTCAGACTCCGGCATCTGCAGTATTTTGCTTTTTTACATATTCGCATTTGTGTATCCGTGGACCATGAACTAGCTGCTTTGCCAATGTGATGTTGCCCAAGACAAACTTAGTTGAAAAGACAGAGTTATCAACACTGGGTTTAAGCTATAAGGAGAGAGGCTTGGATTGGTTTCTCGCTGGAGCAGAGAAGGCTGATTGAGGTGTTTGGACAGGGCGAGGAGGGAGCATCTGTTCCCCCTTGGTTGAGGTGGTCAATCATGAGGGGATATAGGGTGAGGGGCAGGAGATTCAGAGGGGGTTGGAGGGGAAAAAAAATTTCACTCAGAGGGTGGTGGGAACTGGAATGTACTGTCTTAGAAGGTAGTGGAAGTCCAAAAGCTTACAACCTTTGTAGAATCCCCACAGTGCAGAAGGAGACCATTTGGCCCATCGAGAATGCACTGATCACAATCCCAGCCAAGTCCTATCCCCATAACTCCACGCATTTACCCTAGCTAGTCCCCCTGACACTAAGGGGCAGTTTAGCATGGCCAATCCACCTAACTTGCACGTCTTTGGACTGTGGGAGGAAACCGGAGGAAACCCACGCAGACACGGGGAGAACATGCAGCTTCCATACAGACAGTGACCCAAGCCTGGAATTGAACCCGGGTCCCTGGCACTATGTGGCAGCAGTGCTAACCAGTGTGCCACTGTGCTGCCCCGCTTTGGATGAGCACATGAAATATCATAACATTCAAGGATATGGGAACAAGTGCAGGAAAATGGGATTAAGGCACTTTTAGTGGTAGTTAGCGTTGGTGCAGGGTTGATGGGCCGAAGGGCCTTTCCTGCACTGTATGACTCTACAAATCTATAATCCTGGGGTAACGTGAAAGAGTCTCCGAGTAACAGAGTGTGTGTTGCTGTGGAATGTTTTAGGCATGTGTGCTGCATAACTGAAGAGGTTCTCCCTCAGAGGGAGGCAAAGAGCAGATGGGACAGAAACTATGAGAACGGAGTGGAAATGTTCACGACTGGGAGAGCCTGATGTCATCACCCCGCAGAATCCATTCTCAATCTGCCCATGACCCAACAGACCAATGATCTCAGCAGGCTCTGGAAGACATTATTCAGGAGATAACATCCCAGAACAGTGGCCTCAAGTGGGTTCAAAACCTCTCCCAACTGAACCTGCAAAACATCCTGTGAGAGCTTCACTCACCCAGCCAATCAGACACCTTGCATTTATATAGCACCTCATTTTCACAAAGCATCCAAAGGCACTTCAAGGCCGTTTATAAAACAAATTTTCACACCAAGCCAAGGTGACATTAGGAACATAGAAACTAGAAGCAGGAGGAGGCCATTCAGCCCTTCGAGCCTGCTCCGCCATTCATTTTGATCATGACTGATTATTAAATTCAATATCCTGATTTCCCCCCCTTCTCCCCATATCCCTTGATCCCTTTAGCTCCAAGAGCTAAATCTAATTTCTTCTTGGAATCACACAACATTTTGGCCTCAACTGCTTCCTGTGATAGTGAATTCCACACATTCACCATCCTCTGGGTGAAGAAATTTCTCCTCACCTCAGTCCTAAAAGGTTTACTCCTTATCCTCAAACTATGACCCCCTAGCTCCGGACTCCCCCCACCATTGGGAACATTCTTTCTGAATCTACTCTGTTTAACCCTGTTAGAAGTTTATAAGTATCTATGAGATCCCCTTCATTTTTCTAAACTCCAGCGAATATAATTCTAGTCTCTCCTCATATGACTGACCTGCCATCCCAGGAATCAGCCTGGTAAACCTTCGCTGCACTCCCTCTACAGCAAGGACATCTTTCCTCAGATAAGGACACCAAAACTGCACACAATACTCCAGGTGTGGCCTCACCAACATTCCAGGCAGGTAGGACCAAAAATGTGGTCAAAGAGGACCATCTTAATGGAAGAAGGAGAAAGAGAGGGAGAGAGGTTTTGGGAAGGCTTCCAGCGCAGAGGGTGCAGGTAGCTGAAGTTAAAGTTTATTTATTAGTCACAAGTAGGCTTACGTTAACACTGCAGTGAAGTTACTGTGAAAATCCCCTAGTCACTGCACTCCGGCGCCTGTTCGGGTACACTGAGGGAGAATTTAGCACGGCCAATGCACCCTAACCAGCACGTCTTTTGGACGGTGGGAGGAAAACCGGAGCACCCAGAGACAACCCACGCAGACATGGGGAGAATGTGCAAATTCCACACTGTGACCCAAGCTGGGTATTGAACCCAGGTCTCTGGCGCTGTGAAGCAGCGGTGTGCGCCACTGTAGCATGGTCGCCAGTGGTGAAGCAGTCAAATTCGGTTTTCTGCTCCTGCCCTCCACCCTATCATGATCACAGTGGTCAGCACTGCTGCCTCACAGCACCAGGGGCCCGTGTTCGATTCCCGGCTTGGGTCACTAACTGTGTGGAGTCTGCACATTCTTCCCATGTCTGCGTGGGTTTCCTCCAGGTGCTCCAATTTCCTCCCACAGTCCGAAAGATGTGCAGGTTAGATGGATTGGCCGTGCTAAATTGTCCCTTAGTGTCCAAAGATGTGCGGGTTAGATGGATTGGCCATGCTAAATTGCCCCTTAGTGTCTAAAGATGTGCAGGTTAGGTGGATCGGCCATGCTAAATTGCCCCTTAGTGTCCAAAGATGTGCGGGTTAGATGGATTGGCCATGCTAAATTGCCCCTTAGTGTCTAAAGATGTGCAGGTTAGATGGATTGGCCATGCTAAATTGCCCCTTAGTGTCCAAAGATGTGCAGGTTAGGTGGATTGGCCATGCTAAATTGCCCCTTAGTGTCTAAAGATGTGTAGGTTAGATGGATTGGCCATGCTAAATTGCCCCTTAGTGTCTAAAGATGTGCAGGTTAGATGGATTGGCCGTGCTAAATTGCCCCTTAGTGTCCAAAGATGTGCAAGTTGGGTGGATTGGCCGTGCTAAATTGCCCCTTAGTGTCCAAAGATGTGCAGATCAGGATGGATTGGCCATGCTAAATTGCCCCTTAGTGTCTAAAGATGTGCAGGTTAGATGGATTGGCTGTGCTAAATTGCCCCTTAGTGTCCAAAGATGTGCAGGTTAGATGGGTTGGCCGTGCTAAATTGCCCCTTAGTGTCCAAAGATGTGCGGATCAGGATGGATTGGCCGTTTCCTGCACCGTTGAGGTTCCGCGATTCTCATTTTTTTCTCTCTCTCTCTTTCCTTTCAGATGAGAAAAATGGCCAGTTTAGCCATCCTTCAGGGACTTCGATCCGAGGGGCCCAGAGCATGCCCAGGGCGTGGAACGACTCCGAGTCTGTCGAGCACTTCAGGCGTGGGGACTCCAAACACTCATCCTCTTTGAAAGAGAAACCCAAGCTTTTATCTTCCAATGGCACACAAAGTCAACCATAAAAACAAACGCAAAAAAAAAACAAAAGAGGAGAAAAGGAACTAGTGGAAAAATGAGGCATCTGATGCTGTCTTTTGTGAGGATGTAAATATCTTTAAAAAAAAGTGAAGAAAAATGGAACTGAAATACGACCTCTATAGTCCCATCTCATTTTATTATTTAAAAACAGACTGTGCAGTCCGCCAGCCGAGGTTGGGGCTTTCTCTGCCTTCTGAATTGATAACATCTCCAAGACGCTAGTGTCTGCTTCAGGAAGGTATGGAGACATCGTCTCCGCAGTAGCTGCCTTCAGCTCAGCACATCGTTGGACCGAGGGTCCTGAGGGCCCTCCAGAACATTCCCTACGCACCTTCCTGCAAGGGGAGGTGAGGGACAAAGAAAAGGGGAGGGGGGGGGGTGGAATGTGGGTGGGGAGGGGCAAGAAAGGGGGGGGGACGCGGGGAAGTGTAAGCTCCCCAACAACCCGGATCCATGTCCGAGGCGTCTTCAGCCAGGAAAGTTAGCGGAATGCTCCTTTTTGTAGCCTTGTGGAAGGGATCGGTTGAGCGAGAGAGGAATCCGAAGGAGAAAGCAAACCGCCTGTATCCGGTTCTTTCCCAGCCGGCACTCCAGGTTGGTAGGGCCAGCCCCGGCTTTGTGCAAATGTCACCTGCCAAGAAGTGTTCAATGGCGAGCCTCCAGGGACCGATACCGACCGGAGCTCAAAGCGCCAAACAGTGTCTGACGGAAGGTCAAGTAAAATTCTGGCTTGGAAAACTCCATGAGACTTTTCATCTGTTCACCCGCCTTTCTCCTCTGGGCCACGGAACCCCATTCCCAGAATGTACGGCTTGAGTCACTGTGCGGGCGATACCTTCTGATACCGTGGCGG
Organism: Prionace glauca; assembly: GCA_037974335.1. Classification (NCBI taxonomy): domain Eukaryota; kingdom Metazoa; phylum Chordata; class Chondrichthyes; order Carcharhiniformes; family Carcharhinidae; genus Prionace; species Prionace glauca. The sequence goes on from CM075754.1 coordinate 13,261,838, forward strand.
ACAAGCGTGATCCCGAGGTGGGGGGGACTGGGGGTGGTCGCTGCTATTTAGAATAGCGATGGTAATTTTGTTTGCAGCTCTGAGGTGAGATGCCGTTAGAATACGGATCGCTGAGCTCTCGACACAGGATGGAGGAGGCAACGACGGACCCCAGGAACTAGGGTCGGGACTGAGTCTGGCTCCGGTGCATCGCTTGGGAACAGGAGGAGGCCGTTCAGTCCCTCAATCCTAGTCAGTTAGACCATTCCTGATCTCTCCGAATGTGGGCATTCCTTTCTTTATAATATTATTGGCTTGTCAACACACACACACGCGCGCGCACACACACATGCACTTAGAGTGGGATAGAGGGAGAAATGGACAGGGACGTGCTGAGGTAGAGGTCAGAGAAGGTTGTTGAGGCAGGTACAATAACAACATATAAACATATTTGGATAGGAAAGGATTGGAAGGCAGCTGCAGGCAATTGGGACCAGCTGAGATAGCACCCTGGACTGGATGGACTGAAGGGCCTGTTTCCATGCTGTGTTGCTCTGTGAAAAGTCTGACAACACCAGGTTTTAGTCCAACCGATTTATTTGATAATATACTCACAAGCTTTCGAGGGTGCTGCCTCTTTGTCAAGTGAATGGAGAGTTCACTTGACAAAGAGGCAGCACCCTCGAAAGCTTGTGAGTATATTATCAAATAAATCGGTTGGACTAAAACCTGGTGTTGTCAGACTTTTTACTGTGTTTACGCCAGTCCAACGCCGGCATACCCACATCATGCTCTGTGACTGACAGAAGAGCTGGAGATATAGGGGACGATTTTAATTCTTCCAGACTGGGAGGGAATGGGAAACAGATTTACAAGCTGCCTTACTTTCCTTCTGTTGGCTCTGAGGTGACAGCAATTAAAATCAGCCCCCCCTTGTTAAGAGATGGGGAGAAACTGTGACAAAGGGAATTAGAGACAGAGAGAGCTCAGACAAGATGAAGACTCACGGGAGTATAAATAGCCGGAGAGTAATTAGACAGTCGGGAATGACCAGATTAAGCCTCAGAAATATTCCAATTGGATGAGTTTTTATCCGTACATCAGTGTGCGTGTGAACGAGACCTCCACCCTTCTCTCTACTCCACGTGAATAGTTGGGGATCATTCAAGGTCGATACAAGTTACAGAGTCCTCCTCCATCACTGACAGAGGAACTTTGTCACCTCTGCTCAACCAGGTTTAGAATAAACCAGCTTTCCAGGAGATGGAATAAAGACACAAGTTCTCGCAAAGCTAATAGTACACCCATATGTAACCTCTCTGTTCGTGCTGAGTCACTGAATTACCACGGTGCAGCGGGAGACCATTGGGAACATCGTGTCTGCCCCAGTGAGTAGATTCACCATTCTCCCGCCTTCTCCCCTCAGCCTCCGGAACATTCTTCCTGTCTCTGGACCTGTCCAAATTCCCTTTTTAATCCTCTGATTGAAACTGCCCCCACCCGCACTGTCACCACCACGTAGGGCTTGCCGACTGGTAACATTAAACCAGGCGATGGCCAAATGGTATTACTGCTGCTATTAATCCAGAAGCTCAGCTAATGTCCTGGGGACCCGGGTTCGAATCCTGCCACGGTAGATGGTGGAATTTGAATTCAGTAAAATAAAAATCTGGATTTAAGAATCTACTGATGACCATGAAACCATTGTCAGAAAAGCCCATCTGGTTCACTAATGTCCTTTAGGGAAGGAAATCTGCCGTCCTTCCCCAGTCTGGCCTACACGTGACTCCAGAGCCACAGCGATGTGGTTGACACTCAACCGCCCTCCAAGGGGCAACTAAGGTTGGGCAATAAATACTGGCCCAGCCAGCGACACCCACGTCCCACAAATAAGTTTTTAAAAACTCACCTGATGAAGGGGCAGTGCTCCGAAAGCTCGTGATTCCAAATACATCTGTTGGGCTTTAACCCGAAGTTGTGGCACTCCTTACTGTCCCACCCCAATCCAATGCCAGCATCTCCACATCATAAAAAGAAATGTTGCCCCCTCCCCACTCCCCCCCCCCCCCCCCCACCCCTCCACCGCCCTCCCACCATGGCAGTGCTGATTTTTGTGCCCCTGACGGTCCTGATCTTTTTGAGTTTATGGGGAGCCAGTGGACCCCTGGTAACTCACTCAAGTGCGCCCCCCCCCTTGCCCCCTCCTTGCTGGAGCCATTTCATCTAATAAATTAAATTGAGGGACTAGGCATGGAGGGCAGGCCCTTAAAGGGGGTTCCATCGAAACCAAAATACAAAGTGTAACAGAAGTTTAAAGCTTTCAACCAAAATGTAATTCAAAGAACCAATAATACACTCCAGTCCCTGCGGTGCCCAACAAGCACGGTGCCCTGGGACGCTATATGCTCCCTCTGCAGGGACACCCATCCACAAATATAGCTACGTTAGAGGGGCAGACAGTCAGTAAGGGCAACACAGTGGCATTGATGCCTCACAGTGCCAGGAACCCGGATTCAATTCCCGGCTTGGGTCTCCGTCTGTGTGGAGTCTCCTCCTGTCTGCGTGGGTTTCCTCTAGGTGCTCCAGTTTCCTCCCATAGTCTAAAGATGTGCGGGTTAGGTGGATTGGCCGTTCTAAATTGTGTCAAGGGGAGTAGCTACGGTAAATACGTGGGGTTATGGGGACAGGGCCTGGGTGGGATTGTTGTCGGCGCAGACTCGATGGGCCGAATGGCCTCCTTCTGCGCTGTAGGGATTCTATGACCCACCTTGATGGACCCTGTGGTGATAAAAGTCAACTGCCAACTGTCCCCAATCTGACATCCAGTCGCCTACAGAGAGGTCACAAGATGCCTATCAAAAACATTTTGATACTCCACATCCACCAGTGTCTCCCATGTGCCTTCTGCAATCCTTCAGTATCTTTTCTTCAGATGAGAGGCCATTTGGCCCATCAAGCTATTTTTTTTTCCACTGTGGCCTGCTGTCCCACCGCAACCTGCAATTACCTGGTGAAAAACTCTGTGGAGTTCATGCCTTCTTCACACAACACCGCACCCCCCCACCCCCGCCACCGCCCCTTCCATTTTTTACAAAAAGGTCGTACACCCATTTGTAAAAATAAATAACCTGATGTTCGCCCCTCTATTCACTGACAGCGATGGCCCAGTGGTTGGCCCTGCTGCCTCATAGGTCCCGGGACCCAGGTTCGATTCCTAGCTTGGGTCACTGTCTGTGCAGAGTCCACACGTTCTCCCCATGACTGCGTGGGTTTCCTCCGGGTGCTCCAGTTTCCCCCCCACAGATGTGCTGGTTAGTTGCATTGGCCGTGCTAAATTCTCCCTCAGTGTACCTGAACAGGCGCCAGAGTGTAGCAACTCGAGGATTTTCACAGTAACTTCATTAGAAACTAGAAGCAGGAGGAGGCCATTCGGCCCTTCAAGCCTTCTCCGCCATTCATTTTGACCATGGCTAATCATCAAATTCAATATCCTGATTCCCCCTTTCCCCCCTATCTCTTAATCCCTTTAGCCCCAAGAGCTACATCTAATTTCTTCTTGAAATCACACAACATTTTGGCCTCAGCTACATTCTGTGGTACTGAATTCCACACATTCACCAATCTTTGGGAGAAGAAATTTCTCCTCACCTCTGTCCTAAAAGGTTCACCCCTTAACCTCAGACTCTGAGCCCTAGTTCTGGACTCCCCCCACCTTTGGGAATATTCTTCCTGAATCTCCTCTGTAAACTGCAGTGTCAATGTAAGCCTACTTGTGACACTAATAAAGAAACTTTTAACAGAATCACAGAATTGCTACAGTGCAACAGGAGGCCATTTGGCCCATCATGGCTACCCCAGCTCGCCGAATAATGAGTGCCCATTCTCCTGCCTTCTCCCCTTAACCCCCAAAACATTCTACCTTTCTCGAGAGCTGTCCCATTTCCTTTTTATCCCTTTAATTGAAACTGCTTCCATTGCACTCTCTCCGCCAGGTAGGCTTTGCTGAATGAAAACATTAAAACAGATGAAAACTGCATCCTGTGGTGCCACCCCTCCGCCCACAGAGACTGGTCCAGTGAGGTCCCGACTTTGGACCTTGAACTGGGCTCCCCGATAGTATAAACAACAGCCTCTGTTGTTTTATCCACAGTGGTTAGCACTGCTGCTTCACAGCGCCTGGGACCCAGCTTTGATTCATAGCTTGAGTCACTGTCAGAGCAGAGTCTGCACATTCTCCCCGTGCATGGATTTCCTCCCACATTCTAAAAGACATGCTGGTTAGGTGTATTGGCCATGCTAAATTCAGTGTACCTGAACAGGAGTGCGACGACTAGGGAATTTTCACAGTAACTTCATTGCAGTGTCAATGTCAGCCTACTTATGACACTAATAAACTTTAGAAGGCTTATTTTTAAACTCTCTAACCGAAACGTGGAAACTGACGTGAAGACAGGTGGCCTAGTTATTCCCAATTTCTAAAAAGATTTTGAAGAATTTTTCTTTGAAAAGTCAAGTGGCCAACCAAAGCCTCTCAACGCTAACACTTACCAACAGGGTTAAGAACTTTCCAGCTCAAGTAACTCAAGAAGAAATTAGGTATAGCCCTTGTTGCTCTCCCTCAGTGAACCTGAACAGGCACCAGAGTGTGGCGACTAGGGGATTTTCACAGTAACTTCAGTGCTGAGTTAATGTAAACCTACTCATGACACTAATAAATAAGCTTATAGTTAAAACTTAAACTGTGGGAAGTGGCTAGGGAAATCAAAAATTTATTAGTGTCACAAGTAGACTTACATGAACATTGCAATGAAATTACTGTGAAAATCTTCTAGTCGCCACACTCCGGCGCCTGTTTGGGGACCCAGAGGGAGGATTTAGCACAACCAATGCACCTAGCCAGCATGTCTTTGGGATTGTGGGAAGAAACTGGAGCACCCGGAGAAAATCTACGCAGATATGGAGAGAACATGCAGACTCCACACAGTCACCCAAGTCAGGAATTGAACCCGGGTTCCTGGCGCTGTGAGGCAGCAGTGCTAACCACTGTGCTACCCTGCTGCCCCAAAAGAAGGGATACAAATTGTACACTATTATCAATCGCCCACTGTGATAACAACATTGAATCTCCATGTAGTTGGAGAAGGGAAAAATAAACACTGACCCCCCACCCTCCGCCCCTGTCTGCCTGCCCGCCCACCCAGTGTTTGAATGCATTAGTTTCCTTTGATTGAGGTGATGGGCACAGGGTGGGGCGGGGGGTGCGGGGGGGGGGGGGGGGGTGAAGAAGGGGATAGAGTTGGGTTGCAAATTGATCCTCAGCTGGACAGACAAAGCATCCATCCCATCCTGTGTCTTTCCACCACCAGTATTTCTTTCTCAGCGTTCTACCACCTGATCGTAGCTCCTATGTGTCGAACTCCTGTCTGTACACAATGTGTGGGTGTGTGTGTTTTATTTTAAAGTTGACCATATGCAGTAAAACTGAATGTGCAGCATATCCAGTCCACACTCTAGGACTCAACAAGGAATCTAAAGTTTGCAATGGACGATTCGAAAAGCAGCGGGATACTCACATGCAAGGTGGGGTCTGTTTTCCCCCCTCCAGGTCCACCACATTGTTTTATTTGATGCCATGAATATAGTACTTCCTTATCAACTGAACAAACCTGTAAATTTGTATATGAATTTAGTGGGCTAGTTTAAATTAACAAATAAAGTCATATACGAGAAATAAATCAGCCTTCGCATTTGTTTTTTCTTCCCCCTGCTACAGTGGTTAGCACTGCAGCCTCACAGTGCCAGAAACCCAGGTTTGATTCCCAATTGGGTCACTGTCTGTGTGGAGTTTGCATGTTCTCCCCGTGTGAGCGTGGGTTTCCTCCGAGTACTCCGGTTTCCTCCCACAATCCAAAGATGTGCAGGTTAAGTGGATTGATCATGCTAAACTGCCCCTTAGTGACCAAAGGCACACAGGTTGGTGTGATTGGCCATACTAGGGACAAAATGAAATGGTTGCAGGGGAGGTATGTTCCGGTTAAGCGAAAGGATGGGAAAGGAAGGATTAGACAGCCGTGGATTATGGAGGATATCGAAGACTTGGTCAGGAAGAAGAGGGAGGCGTATGTTAGGTCAAAACAAATGGGTACGGAGAGTGCGCTGGAAGAATATAGCGAGAGTAGGAGGGAGCTAAAAAGGGGAATTAGAAGGGCGAAGAGAGGGCATGTGATGGCTTTGGCTGGTAGGATTAAGGAAAATCCAAAGGCATTTTATTCCTATATCAGAGGCAAGAGAGTAGTTAGAGGGAAAATTGGTCCTCTTAGGGATAAGAGTGGTGAGTTGTGTATTGAGTTGGAGGGGATGGGGGAGCTCCTGAATGAATACTTTGCGTCGGTATTCACAAAGGAGAGGGGTTCGGAATCGTGTGGTCTCTTGGAGGGAGTGGAGGTTTATTTGCAGGATATAGTTATTACGAGAGAGGAAGTGCTAGGGCTTTTAGGTAGCGTAAGGACGGATAAAGCTCCGGGGTCTGATGGTATTTATCCCAGGCTGCTTAGGGAGGCGAAAGATGAAATTGCTGGGCCTCTGGCGCAAATCTTTGTCTCTTCTTTGGACACAGGTGAGGTCCCAGAAGACTGGAGGGTAGCAAATGTGGTCCCGTTGTTCAAAAAAGGTAGTAGGGATAACCCTGGGAATTATAGACCGGTGAGTTTGACATCGGTGGTAGGGAAGTTAATGGAAAAAATACTTAGGGGTAGCATGTATGAGCATTTGGAGCGTTGCGATCTGATTAGGGATACGCAACATGGCTTTGTTAGAGGGAGGTCTTGCTTAAGAATCTGGTGGAATTCTTTGAGGAGGTGACAAAAACGGTTGACGATGGGAGAACCGTTGATGTCATCTATATGGATTTCAGTAAGGCGTTTGACAAAGTCCCTCACGGTAGGCTGGTAGAAAAGGTAAAGGCGCATGGGATACGAGGCCAGGTAGCTAGGTGGATTGAGAACTGGCTGGGAAATAGGAGACAGAGGGTAGCTGTGGAAGAGACCTTGTCGGGCTGGAGGCCAGTGACCAGTGGTATGCCGCAGGGCTCAGTACTGGGACCTCTCCTCTTTGTAGTCTACATAAATGACTTGGAAGAGGGCGTAGGTGGTGTGATTAGCAAGTTTGCTGATAACACCAAGATGGCAGGTACGGAACTGAATTGTCAGGTGATACAACAGGATATAGATAGGTTGGTGCAGTGTGCAGATAGGTGGCAGATGGCATTTAATCCTGACAAATGCGAGGTGATGCATTTTGGACGGAATAATGCAGAGAGGAGCTATGTGATTAAAGGGAGGCCGATTAGGAGTATAGACATACAGAGGGATCTGGGAGTGCAGGTTCACAAATCCATGAAGGTTGCGTCACAAGTGGAGAAGGTTGTTAGGAAGGCTTATGGGATGTTGGCCTTTATAGGAAGGGGCATAGAGTATAAAAGCTGCTGTCTAATGCTTCAGTTGTACAGAACGTTGGTTAGACCGCATTTGGAGTACTGCGTCCAGTTCTGGTCACCTTACTACCGGAAGGACGTGGAGTCTCTGGAAAGGGTGCAGAGGAGGTTTACCAGGATGTTGCCTGGCATGGGGGGACTGGGTTACGAGGAGAGGTTGAAGAAACTGGGACTATTCTCCTTGGAAAGGCGGAGATTGAGAGGGGACATGATAGAAGTATATAAGATAATGAAGGGAATGGATAGAGTTAATAGTGAGAGACTGCTCCCTAGACTGGATACGAACACGAGAGGTCATCATTTAAGGGTGAGGGGGGAGAGGTATAATTTGGAGGTGAGAAGAAGGTGCTTTACGCAGAGAGTTGTGGGGGTCTGGAACATGCTACCGAGTAGGGTGGTGGAGGCAGGAACGTTGGACTCGTTTAAGATGCAGTTAGATAGGCACATGAGTGAAACGAGAATGGAGGGATATGGTAGGGGATATTAAATAGGGTTAAACCTCAGGAGACACCGGAAAGGCAGGCTGTAAGATTAATATTTTTGACTTTATTCCGCAGGTGGAGGTCCACCTCGTGTCAAACGAGGGGCATTCACACGGCGGATCGTGCCTGGGCTGCTCTTGGAAGTTCCAGGAGTGGTCTAGTACTTCATGTCGGTGTGTGTGCTTGATCCTGGACCGGTAGATGGGCGCCGCAACAGGTCAGTGACTAGCACTGCTGGCTGTGCAGGCACATGGATTTGGGCCTGTGTTTGTGGGAGTTTGCGCATTCTCCCTGTGGTTGCGTGGGTTTCCTCCGGGCGCTCCGGTTTCCTCCCACACCCCAAAAATGTGCTCTCAGACTAATCGGTTTTTACCAAATTGACACTATTTCTTCCCTGAATCTGACTGAGTAGGGTTCCATTCATAGATATGCAGGGTAGAATAGGTGTAGGGTGATGTGGCGGCGCGGGCTCGTTGGGCCGAAGGGCCTGTTTCCCGTGCTGGATTGTTCTTTGTTCTTTGTACTACATTTCCCCTTAATGTCCCAAGATGTCCAGTTTAGGTGGATTGGCCTTGCTAAATTATCCCTTAGTGTCCAAAGATATGTACGTTGGCCAGATTAGTACGGTAAACACGTGGAGTTGTGGGGATATGGCAGAGTTGGGCCTGGGTAAGATGCTCTGCCAGCGAGTCAATGCAGACTCGGTGGGCTAAAATGCCTCCTTCAGCACCGTAGGGATTTTATGACAATGCAAACCATACAAATTTTAACACAGAATGAAAGGTAAAGGTGCCATAGCCCCTTTGAGGGGGACAGCTGACTGGTGGTGATTTAACTTGAGGTTCACCACACCTCAGGCGAGGGACAAGGTTGAGAATGTGGGGGTTTTCATGAATAGCTTCAGCCAGCATGGGAATTGAACCCTCGCTCTTGTTGTTACTCTGCATTACAAACAGCTGTCCAGCCACCTAAGCTAACCTACTCCCATCTGCATAAAAGGGATGCAAAGTGCTGTTGGAAGTAGCACTGACAGCTGCCTCCTGGAAGACTTGACTCCCGCAGTAGATCAGGAAAAAAAACCCCCACACAAATGCTTAGCAAGGTGGCATGTTAACACAGTAGTTAGCACTGCTACCTCACAGCATCAGGGATCAGGGTTCAATTCCGATCTTGGGCCACTGGCTGGGTGGAGTTTGCATGTTCTCCTTGTATCTGTGTCGGTTTCCTCCCACAGTCCAAAGATGTGCAGGTCAGGTGGATTGGCTATGCTAAATTGCGCCTTACTGTTAGAAGTGTAATGTAGAAGCACGGTGGCACAGTGGTTAGCACTGCTGCCTCACAGCATCAACGACCCAGATTCGAATCCTGGCTTGGGTGACTATCTGTGTGGAGTTTGCACTTTCTCCCATTATCTGCGTGGGTTTCCTACAGGTACTCTGGTTTCCTCTCAGTCTGAAAGATATGCTGGTTAGGTGCACTGGCCACACTAAATTCTCCCTCCGAACAGGCACCGGACTATGGCGATAAGGGGATTTTCATTGTTGTATTAATGTAAGCCTGTGACGCTAATAGATAAACTATTAAAAGCTTGAGGGGAACGAGCAAGGTAAATATGTGGGGTTACAGGGAATAGGTCCTGGGTGGGACAATGGTTGGTGCAGGCTTTACAGGCCAAATGCCCAGGTTCTGTACTGTAGGGTTCTATAACATTACAGTTGGGAGACTGTGTGCACCTTTATATTATCAGATGCAGTCGAAGCAGACTAGGAAGTTCCAGATTTGCTCCATGTATATGGAGGTGGGCATATGTGGATATGGCGTACACACAGTCCCTGTATGCAGCACCCAATCCAACTGCCCACTTTCCGCCAAAGAGGGGCATTTCAAGGGGAGGATCTGTATCATTTTGCGGTCTTTTCCTTTCCCGCTCTTTTGTTGCGGATAAGATGAGGAAGAGGAGAGCAGTCTCTGATTGGAACAGTAGCAAACAGCAGCAAACAGCAGTGGTGGAGAGCATGCGGAGGAATTGCTAACCAAGAAAAGCAAAAGATATCACAGTTGGAGGTTAGGAAGGCAAGTCTGGCAGCCTGCGCAGGGTCAGGTTTGCCCAGGCTGATGGAACACCTTGGCTTTGGGGTATGGGGAAAAGCAGGCCTCAGGAGATTTGGGGAGAGACAAGAGGTAGTATTGTGCTGAGGATGTGGGAGTGAGGGACTGTGTGCGTGTGTGCACCAGGGGTATCTGAGGGAGCGACAGACTGACCACACGAGGGAGCGAGACAGTGAGTAAGGGAGTGAGAGGGTCAGTGTATGTTTGTGTGGTGTGAGAGAGAGAGAGAGAGAGAGAGACTGAAAGACTATGGGAGTGAGTGCGTGCACACCTGGGAAGTGAGACTGATCGAGTGTGTGGAGGCGACTGTCAGTCTGTCTAGCCTCAAGTTTCCCACCCACCAATCGTACCACTGCATACTACCACCCCCCGCTGCCAGCCACCGTGTACACATCCCCAAGCATTGTTCATTTTTTTAAAACTTTAACTTTTTAAAAAACTGATTGTGGCATCAAACTTTTCTCTTTGAGATTTGCTTACCAGCCTCTTGTGTAAGAAAAATATGTAAACATGCCATCTCTCCCATCCTGAATGAAAAGTTTGGACAAGCCTGGTTTCGGAGTTAGGTGGTTTCAGCCAGGGCAACATTGGGGCCAGTACAATTGCTCTTGGCTGCAGGAGGAAAACTGGAGGCAAAAATGGACATGAGCCTGTGTGAGATGAGGATAGCGTTGGGTTTAGCAGGACCCCACAAGAACCCAGTGCCACAGTCCAGAATTAAACTGAACTATTGGAGCGGAGGGGGACTGGTGCCTGTAAAACAGGGGCATATCAGGGACAGCTAGAGCAAGATTTACTTTTCACTCTTTGGCAAAGATGTATCCACTCAATAAGGAGCTTTAGATCAGAAGGAATTTCATAAGGAAGGAAACATTTTTTGAAAAAAGAGAAATTCAAGATGACTAGGAGCTCTCCTGTGACATTGCAATCATAGAATCCCAACAATGCTCAAGGAGGTCATTCAGCCTATTGAGTCTGCACCAGCCACAATCCCACCCAAGCTTCATCCCCATAACCCCATGCATTTACCCTAGCTAGTCCCCATGACACCAAGGGACAATTTAGCATGGCCAATCCACCTAACCCGCACAAATTTGGCATGTGGGAGCAAACTCCCACAGGTACGGGGAGGACACACAAACTCATAAGAAATAGGAGAAGTAGGCCATCTAGCCCTTCGAGCCTGCCCCGCCATTCGATAAGATCATGGCTGATCTGAAGCGGATCAGTTCCATTTTCCTGCTTTCTCCCCATAACCCTTAATTCCCTTGTCTGTCAAAAACCTATCTACCCGTGACTTAAATATATTTAGCGAGATAACCTCCACCACTTCAAACAGGCAGAGAATTCCAGAGATTCACCAGCCTTTAAGTGAAGAAGTTCCTCCTCAACTCCGATCTAAACTGCCCTCCCCTTATCTTGAGGCTGTGCCCTCTAGTCCTGCTATTCTTTCTAAGTGGGAAGAATCTTTCTACCTCTACCCTATCCATCCCTTTTGTTATCTTATGTGTCTCTAAGATCTCCCCTCATCCTTCTAAACTCCAACGAGTACAGACCCAGTCTATATAGTCTCTCTTCATAGTCCAACCCCCTCATCTCCGGTATCAGCTTAGTGAACCTCCTCTGCACTCCCTCCAAGGCCAAAATATCCTTGCGCAAGTGCGGCGACCGAAACTGCACACAGTACTCTAGCTGCGGCCTCACCAGTGCCCTGTACAGCTGCGGCAAGACCTCCCTACTTTTATATTCAATCCCCCTCGCTGTAAATGCCAGCATACCATTTGCCTTCTTGATCACCTGCTGCACCTGCAACTCCGCAGAGTGTGTAACCCGAGACTAGAATTGAACCTGGGTCCCTGGCGCTGTGAGGCAGCAGTGCTAACCATTGTGCCACCGTGCACCCCCATACGTTAGACATGTTCTATAAAGTTTATTTATTAGTGTCACAAATAGGTTTAGCTAACAATGCAATAACATTACTGTGAAAATCCCCTAGTGGCCACATTCTGGCACCTGTTCAGGAGGGAGAATTTAGCATGGCTATTGCACTTAAGCAACACATCTTTTGGACTGTGGGAGGAAACCAGAGCACCTGGATGAAACACACACAGACACAGGGAGAAATGCAGATTCCACACAGATAGTGACCCAAGTCAGGAATCGAACCTGGGTCCCTGGCGTTATGAGGCAACAGCGCTAATCACTGTGCCACAGGTATCCCTTTAAATTTGCTCTAACTCCAAAGGTGTGCGGATTAGGGGGAATGGCCATGCTAACTTGCTCCTTAGTGCAAGGGGGATTAGCAGGGTAAATATGTGGGCTGATGGAGATAGGGCCCGGGTGGGACTGTTGTCCATTCAGGCTTGATGGACCAAATAGCCTCCCTCTGCAGGGACTGTATGATCAAATTGTGAAGTAAATACAGGGTGAAGTCAGTTGGAATACAAGTTTGAACATTGATGCGTTACAAATACATTTTAAAAATGAAAGTTGAAAGAATGTCAGAAACCATACACAACGAATGTTAAAGGTATTCTTTTTATTTTTCAGTTTTCTTGTGAGATGCAGTGTATGATCTTAAGAGTTATATTACATCCAGTATTAATAGACTACCTTAGGCTTTCTGTAAATTAACAACTCATTGCAGCAACACACTAGCACCGTCAGTGCAGTTGTGGGTTGAAACCAAAGCATGCCTTTTTTGATCTGGTATGGTCAGTGTGTAATCTCTTCCTAACAGTAAATAGCTGTGGACCCCGCACTATCCTTTCGCACTCATCCCAAGCCTAAGGGTTCCTAACGAGGGAGAAACAAAACTAAAAATCTACAAACAACGAAATCAAATTATAAGAAAGTGGGGGTGCGTCTTGCCTTGGCATCGCTTTACAACGCACCACACCTGACAACATTGCGGGCATCTCCGCCACAGGCTTAGAAGTAGTCAGCATCGAATATTATTCAAGTTCAAAATGAAATGGTGCGAGCAGAAATCATTGCCAACACATGCCTCCAGCCACTAAGAGAGAGAAATTCTTCCTCATAGCGAACTCAACCCAGCCTGCGGAATGAGCTAAGTTCCACCTTGTGATCACACTAAGCTCATATTCCCAAGGTCAAATTGTTAAGTTCCAGTCCACTAGCCTGGGAGTGAACCACCTAGAGAAAACATATATCTGCTTAATAATTTGATTTTTAAAAAAAACACACACAACACAGGCCATCCAAAAAGGATGGCGCAGCTTTAGAATGACAGACTGGCTTCATTGCCACTCAAATGCTTCAGCACAGTCCAACATAACCTTTAACCCTGATATGTACATTTAAATAACATATGTGCTCACTCCCTGCAACTTGGCCAAATGCACCCAGTGGTTCTGTCACCAAACACAGTCATTTCGACGCACACTTGTTTCAAAATCTTTGCTCTAGATGCAAGCAATAAAATCATAAAACAGTGAAACCGAAGTTCAGCACTCGCTATACAATGTATAGTGGCTACAGCAGCAAGTGATCTCTCCGGCTGTAAATAAAACACGTCCTTCAGAGGCCTCGAGCAGTGTAGTTCAACCATTATCACAGCTCTCGTGAATTCAGTTCAGATGCATCCCTGCACTCCCAATCACCTAGTCACTGCTACAAATGACATGGGATTTGTCATTTTCTAATCCCCTGATCCCTCCACCGCATTAAAACAACATTTGGCATTGTAGCTATCCTATCCACAAATCATTTTCTACACAAAAGCACACTGCTCCTCTCATCTTTCCCTGGGCTCGTCACTGCCGCGTGCATCAGGCACGGGACTGCTCTAAGCCAGTCTCCAAGTGTGCAGGAGAATCTCAGATCTGACAGCATTTGGGGAGAGAAAAAAGAGCCAATGGGCGGGATTTTACGGCCTCGCTCATCCCAAAACTGTGGATTCCCACTCGAAGTCAATGGACTTTCCCATGGTCCGCCCCTCGCCCACACCAATTCCTGTGGTGGACAGTGCGATAAGATTCCAGCCAATATTTCAACTGATGCAAAACGTTGGCCCTATTCTCTCTCTACAGATGCTGTCAGACCTGCTGAGACTTTCAGCATTTTCTGTTTTGGTTTCAGATTCCAGCATCCGCTGGGAATCTAGGTGTGCAAGATCCAGTAATCCTGCAGAGGATTGGTCTCTCTTTACAGAGCTAACACCAGTACTTGTTATCCTGAACTTCACTCTTCCTGGGCCTGCAATGCTATCAGTCCCTGGAACTTGGGTCAGATGATTGCAGGATGAGAGAGGTGGAGAGACAGTAAGCCACACATCTGCTGCCAGCTGCAATCCCCATGGAGAAAATGTGCTAAATTTAAATCTATAAAATCTGGATTAAAACCATCATAATACCCACGTATACTGTACGCAAAGGATTAATGGTGCTACCGGCACTCCAAGCACCATTCACTCCAAGCAAAGTGCCAATGCAGCCTGCGTTCTGCTCCAGTCAACAAAAGGAACACAACCCGTCAAATAAATAGTATTTGCACCAATTGAAACAAAAGTCAGACCCTCCAGCCACTACTGAGGTTTTTAAATATGTTATAATAACCTTTGCAAATTTGATCTCACCACACAGCAAATCAGGACAAGGTTTGATAAAACTTACAGATTAATAAAATGGATTGAAGTACACTACATCGTAATGGTCTTAAATCAAAGCTGGAAACATAAGTCTGTTCATAAACCTCGTCCACTTCAGATGTCACTGACAGGTGCTAGGTGCTAGCCACCCATTCTGATCAGTATAATACATAAGCAATAACCCCCACCCCATTCTCTCTTCCCAAACAGTGGCTTCCACTGTTAAGCTATCTATTTAAAAACCCAATTGTTACCAGCTGTGCTTCACAATCCAAAGCAGAGACAACCAAAATTAAAACCCATTTACTAATGATCAAAACTGCTTATTTCTAACCCTTCCTGGAGGGACAGGCCCTGACTGTAATACACTTCTACAGGTTTGCAGGATGACTTAGAAAGGTT
Organism: Prionace glauca; assembly: GCA_037974335.1. Classification (NCBI taxonomy): domain Eukaryota; kingdom Metazoa; phylum Chordata; class Chondrichthyes; order Carcharhiniformes; family Carcharhinidae; genus Prionace; species Prionace glauca. The sequence continues at coordinate 13,276,911 of CM075754.1, forward strand.
GCAGAGCTGGGCTGCGAGGTGGCGGATGGAGTTTAATGTGGAGAAGTGTGAGGTAATTCATTTCGGTAGGAATAACAGATGTGTTGAGTATAGGGCTAACGGGAGGACTTTGAATAGTGTGGAGGGGCAGAGGGATCTAGGTGTATGTGTACATAGATCCCTGAAAGTTGGGAATCAAGTAGATAAGGTTGTTAAGAAGGCATACGGAGTTTTGGCGTTTATTGGTAGGGGGATTGAATTTAGGAGTCGCAGCGTCATGATGCAACTGTACACATCTCTGGTGCGGCCGCACTTGGAGTTTTGTGTGCAGTTCTGGTCCCCACATTACAGGAAGGATGTAGAAGCTTTGGAGAGGGTGCAGAGGAGGTTTACCAGGATGTTGCCTGGTATGGAGGGGAGATCCTATGAGGAGAGATTGAGAGATTTGGGGTTGTTTTCGCTGGAAAGAAGGCGGCTAAGAGGGGATCTCATTGAAACATATAAGATGATTAGAGGTTTAGACAGGGTAGATAGTGATAGCCTTTTTCCTAGGATGGAGAAAGCTAGCACGAGGGGGCACGATTTTAAATTAAGGGGGGGTAGTTATAGGACAGATGTCAGGGGTAGGTTCTTTACCCAGAGGGTGGTGAGGGACTGGAATGCCCTGCCAGCTGCAGTTGTAAATGCACCTAGTTTGGGGGCGTTTAAAAGATCTGTGGATAGGTTTATGGATGAAAAGGGATTGGTTTAGGCTAGTGGGTCATTGTTTTGTAACTGGTCGGCGCAACATCGTGGGCCGAAGGGCCTGTTCTGCGCTGTAATGTTCTATGTTCTATGCTATATTGGAGAAGGAACAAGCGCTAATTGCAGCCAGAGGAAAGAAACTTTAAAATGCCCATCTTATAAGAAAGTAATTAAACTACTGGTACAGATCTTGGGCAGCACAGTGGCTAGCACTGCTGCCTCACAGCGCCGGGGACCCGGGCTCGACCCAGCTTGGGTCACTGTGCGTGGAGTTTGCACATTCTCCCCGTGTCTGCGTGGGTTTTCTCCGGGTACTCCAGTTTCCTCCCACAGATAGATGTGTGGGTTAGGTGGATTAGCCATGCTAAATTGCTCCTTAGTGTCAGGGGAACTAGCTAGGGTAAATACACAAAGTTATGGGGATAGGGCCTGAGTGGGAATTGTGGTTGGTGCAGGCTGGATGGGCTGAATGGCCTCCTTCTGCACTGTAGGGTTCTACTTTAGGATTGCTGGAGTCGGGTTATTGCTAATACACAAAGATCTGTACTCTACTTACTCTTGATGTTCCATACTTTATCTAACTTGCATTCAACAGAGAATTGAAATGACTTTGAGATGTTTTTAATGGTCCTGGTGTCTCAGCAGTATCTATACAGCTCTGCAACAGTAAGATTAGCCTCTAGTTCTCAAAAGATTGTGATAGCGAGAACTGAGGAATTAGCTTACAAATTGCAATGCGTCAGAGCTTCAGCTTGACAGAGGGAGGGTGGAGAAACAGGGTGGGAGCATTGCTGGGTCACACAAACATTTCCGTCCACCTTCCAATCTGCTTTGGAATCAAATATCTCAGGGGAATGCGAGATAGGTGTCAGGATCTTGAGGATGCCTCAGGTGACTGTTATCTCAGTGGGGGTGACGGCAGCACAGGAGAAAGTGCTGGCAAACCGGTGGGTGTGTTTACTTCTCATATGCCACTATATAAAGATTAAAAATATTAGTGAGAAGAAAATGAAAAGCATGAAGTACAATCTAAATGGTTTCCAGATTGAACCCATTGTTTCGCACATTTCCCACTATCTCCCAAACTATATAATCTAGTTTAACCCGAAGAAGGGAGAACTAGAAATATTACCTGCGATGCTGTTCTCATTCCAAAGTTAATTTGGTTCCAAAGGGATACAGCGCAGTAAAATTCATTCCGATAATATGGTGATTTAAACCCAGAGGCAGAATGGAGAGGTGATTTGATACCCACCGTTCTGAAGTCTTCAGTCGAACTATCTTCACCTGTCCGACCACTCCCAAGTCAGTAGTGTAATGCGTTGCTGCTAAAATGAAACTATAACTTAACAACAATCTTAATCCTGCCCCACAAATAATGGGCTACAGCACATCTAGTCTTAGCTCGACACTACCTGGCAGTTGCAGTGGCAAGGGCATGAGATAATGGGAAAATGCCACACTGCTGCAGCTTTCCAAGGCTGCGTGTGAGGCTTGTTGTGGAGAGGGGGCAGAGAAGACCTTTACTCTGCAGTTAATGCACACTATAATGACATGGCCTGAGCCACAAAGGAAAGTGTTCCATTCCCCAGTTCCTTTCACACCAATGAGCACAACTGATGCCGAGAGGACTTGGAGATATTCCAGTTTTACAGACGTTGGTAGCCACAGGTTTTTTTGTTTAAAAAATGGTCACGTGACATTTCTAAACTCAGAGGTAAATCAAAGATGGCATGCAGGATGTGAAACAAGTGATAGTCACGAAGGATCTACCGACTCATTAGAATAGGCTTTCTTCTATGGAGCGCAACTGGCATCAACGAGCTTTACAACTAGTAAAAAGGATGTGGTGGGGAAAGGAGAAGGTGGCAGGAATAGCAGCAAATCTCTTGAAGTATAAAACCATCTCCAGTTTGGTTACAAACATACCCCAGGAATCGTTAACATAGAATCTCCCCTACCACCCTCCCCCTATGAACAAACAGGGGCCTTCATCCGTTCCAAACCACAAAACATGTGAGGTTTCTGTAAGGATCGTTCTAATCTCTCTGCCTGCAGATTTGTGGCATCCAGGCCACTTTCTGTGCCAAACTTAATTTTATTTATTAGTGTCACAAGTTGGCTTAATTAACACTGCAATGAAGTTACTGTGAAAATCCCCTTAGTTGCCACATTCTGGTACCTGTTCGGGTACACTGAGGGAGAACTTAGCACAGTTGAAACACTAAACCAGCACGTCTTTGGTCTGTGGGAGGAAACCGGAGCATCCAGAAGAAGCTCTTGCAGACATGGGGAGAACGTGCAAACTTCACACAGTGACCCAAGCCAGGAATCGAAGTCAGGTCCTTGACGCTGTGAGGCAACAGTGCTAACTGCCTTGCCACCCAGACAATGGTAGCGGAGGACCGAGTGGAAAAGAAAGTGGACAATTCGTGCTTGACAGCGAGCGATGTGGGTCATTTCATGAAATGCCTATCGGTCCATCCATAACCGGCAGCAAGTGAGTTAGGAGAATTTTGTGCATAAGTGAAAGAACTCGTTACTTGCTGTCACTAGGGTGCTGAGGTGGAAGGGAGTTTGATGACACCACATACAGCTTAAGATTGAGAAAGATGATACTGAGTGAGGTAAAGGAGAACTGCAGTACTGGGGGCAGGGCCTCGACACTGTCACCATTTTGGGCCACTTGGAATCACTGATTTGTTGGTCACATGTTACTTCAGCGTTGCCATGGGCAACATGAACTCTTAAGTTATTACTCTTTCCACTAAAGAAAATAATTCTAATATCCATGATGTGCATTGGCCACCCTGCTCATCTGTGGTTAACATGGTTCTGGGGCTGTGGCGCACCACAGAGCAGAACATCCGTTAAGTCCCTCATAACAGCCGTTTCCTTAGGGTCGATGAGATTGAACTCCCTGACAAAGATCAGAAAGTGCATGTAGACGGTATTGAGGTGCGGGTACAGTTCAAGGGCCACAACCTCCTTGAAGTGGGCACAGTAGATGTGAGCGAGAACATGGAAGAGGTAGCGGCAGATCTTCTGAACGAGGGACTCAAAGGAACTCGGGAAGTCTTTACCTGTTGGCAAAATGGGAGGGCAGTCAGTTCACAAGAGTATTGGTTCTGCATTTGCTTGGATAGTCATGAGCACAGACAAGCATGGGTGCACCAATATAAAAGAGGTTAATAATGTCAGTGTAACATTTCTGTCTTACATCAAAATGTTATACAAGTTAGGGAACAAACACAGAATCAGCCCTCTTTTTCAATGGATGTGCATGAAGCCATCATTTTGAGCAGATTCGAATCCTTACAGTGCAGGAGACCATTTGATCCATTCAGTCTGCACCGATCACAATCCCATCCAGGTCTTATCCCCATAGCATTTACCCTGCTAATCTCCCTAACACTAAGGAGCAATTTCGCACAGCCAATCCACCAAACCAGTACATCTTTCAGACTGTGGGAGGAAACCAGAGCACCCGGAGGAAACCCACGCAGACACAGGGAGAACATGCAGTCTCCACACAGTCAGTGACCCAAGCCGGGAATCGAACCCAGGTCCCCGGTGCTATGAGACAACAATACTAACCACTGTGGCACATGGTGAATTTTGGACATTTACAGACAGTCACTGATCCATAGTCTGCAATACGAAGCGGTGATTTACTAAGTGAGACGTACAAAATGCACCAATATATCTAGATTCAGACAGGTAACTATGATATTTGATCATTATGTAATTACTCAGGAATGAAAACCAGAGAATAAAAGTCAAGCTGACAGCAAATTCATTAACATATATTGTTTTAACGTTTAAGGTTTATTTATTAGTGTCACAAGTAGGCTTACATTAACACTGCAATAAAGTTACTGTGAAAATGTCCTAATTGCCACACTCTGGCACCTGTTCAGGTACATTGAAGGAGAATTTAGCATGGCCAATGCACACTAACCAGCACATCTTTCAGACAGCAGGAGGAAACCGGAGCATCCAGAGGAAACCCACGCCGAAACAGGGAGAACATGCGGACTCTACACAATGACTCAAGCCAGGAATCGAACCTGGGCCTTTGGCACTGTGAGGCAGCAGCACTAACCATTGTGCCACTCTGTCGTCCCAGCGCAGTAGATTGAGTAGATATGTCAATAATGTGCAAGAGAACGCAAGAAGATTAGTTTCCTGATGACACAGAATCTGCTTGATTCTGGCCAGGGCAACAAATAAAGGGGTCAAAGGTTATGAGGAAAAGACTGGAGAATGGAATTGAGAAACTTAACAGCCATGATTGAATGGCGGAGGAGACTTGAGGAGCCGAACGACCTAACTCTGCTCCAATGTATTATGGGCGTAACGAGCAGAAAACATATCACACATGGAAATACACTTGTAAAAACTTACCATACTTGGTAGGGAAGATTTCCTCATCGGTCAATAGTTTTTGGATGTGCGTCATCACTAAGTCAATATACTGAGGTGCAGTACACTTTATTTTCTTTCCTCGCTCATCTGTCCAGAAGTACTGACTGCAACAAGGACACAAATTATAGCAAACAGGATGAGCTTCAGGATGCATCTGCCTGGAGTCATACAGGTTTACAGCATGGAAACAGGCCCTTCGGCCTAACTTGGCAACTTGGCCATTCTGCCCTTTATTTTTCTTAAAAGCCACTAAGCCAGTCCCAATTGTTCGCGTTTGGCCCATATCCCTCTATACCCATGTGCCTATCTAAATGCTTTTTAAAAGATAAAATTATACCCGTCTCTATTACTACCTCTGGTAGCTCGTTCTAGACACTCACCATCCTCTGTGTGAAAGAATTGCCCCTCTGGACACTTTTGTATCTCTTCCTTCTCGCCTTAAACTTATGCTCTCTAGTTTTGTATTCCCTTACCTTTGGGAAAAGATATTTACTATCTAGCTTATCCCCTCATTATTTTATAGACCTCTGTAAAATCACCCCTCAGCCTCCTACGCTTCAGAGAAAAAAGTCCCAGTCTATCCAGACTCTCCTTATAACTTAAGTCATCGAGTCCCGGTAGCATCCTAGTAAATCTTTAAAGTTTATTTATTAGTCACGTATAAGGCTTACGTTAATACTGCAATGGAGTTACTGAGAAATTCACCTAGTCGCCACAATCCGGCACCTGTTCAGGTTAATGCACCTAACCAGCACATCTTTCAAAATGTGGGAGGAAACCCACACAGACACAAGGAGAATGTGCAATCTCCACAGACAGTGACCCAAGCCAGGTATCGGACCTGGGTCCCTGGTGCTGCAAAGCAGCAGTGCTAACCACTGTGCTACCTTGCCGCCCCACTCTTTCTAGTGCCATATATACTGAATTTGCCTCCATCACAGTCCAGACTGTGCATTCCAGACCCCAATCACTCGTGGTGAAAATGTTTATTTCCTCACATCACATTTGCTTCTTTTGCCAACCACTTCAAATCATGGCGGCCAAATCTAGTGCTCGATATACTGTACAGCTGGTAGTAACGCCTCGAGTGGGAGACTTATTGTGGCTGGCGTTAAATGATGCTTGCAGTTGCTAGGCCACAAGGGGAGCCCCACATACTATTCTGTCAGGCAAGTGGGATGACAAGGATGTAGGCACAGCCATTAAAATTTAAACAACTGTCATTAAGAATTGAACAGATGTAAAAGCACCAACATATGCATTACCAGCCAGGTTAACATAATGCGAGAATTGTTTATACTTGCAGCAATGTTTGAATACAGTCAGATATACAATGCTGTTGCATCATTATCAGGCAATAACCTTTTATTCATTTCTGGGACATGGGTGTCACTGGCTGGCCAGCATTTATTGCCCATCCCTTGGAGGGCAGTTGAGAATCAATGACACTGTTAAACAGGGTTTGCTGTCCTGGAAAAATGCTCCACGTATACTTGCATGTCATGTCAATTATTATTTTTTTTACAATCAACTTTGGGACTGTACCTGTGGGCTGCTTTGACTGGCTGACTGCAGAGAAATGCTGCCCCAGATGGGGCTGAGTTCTGCCATGTCATTGGGGAAGGGGAAATTCTGTCAAGATATTATTGAAAATTAAGCTTATTCTACAGGAGGTACATTTCCCCCTTCCACTGCTCTCTCTCTGCACTGCTGTGAGCTAATGAAGGCAGGTTGATTGGTTACCCTAGGCTGCTCCGTAATGATAGCATCAGCAGCAGAATCCAACAAACCGGGTACTTTTCACACCTCATTCACTGACTCTTCATCCAGCTCTGACCAATGGGACAAAAGGTCTCCCCTCTGTCAGCCATACATGAAATGAGTTGGGCAATTTCAACTGACTTTAAAGTTTTTTTTTAAAAGTTTATTTGTTGGTGTCAAAGTAAGGCTTACATTAACACCACAATGAAGTTACTGTGAAAATCCCCTAGTTGCCACACTCCAGTGCTTGTTCAGGTCAATGCACCTAACCAGCACACCTTTCAGAACGTGGGAGGAAACCGGAGCACCCGGAGGAAATCCACACTGACACGGGGAGAATGTGCAGACGCCACCCAGTAAGAAGTCTCACAACACCACGTTACAGTCCAACAGGTTTATTTGATAGCACAACTTTTGGAATATTGTCCCTTCATCAAGTGAATTCTAGTCAAGCAACTCACCTGATGAAGGAGCATGCTCCGAAAGCTGGTGCTACCAAATAAACCTGTTGGACTTTAACCTGGTGTTGTGAGACTTCTTACTGTGCCTACCCCAGTCCAACATCAGCATCTCCACATGGAACGCCACACAGACAGTGACCCAAGTCAGCAATCGAACCAGGTCCCCGGGGCTGTGAGGCAGCAGTGCTAACCACTGTGTTATCCACTTTTCCCTTCAGTTTTTTCCCTTCTCCTGCACCACCTGTAGAAATATGCCTGACCTCCACACTTCCTCTTGGTATACTCTATGGAGATCGTTTGACAATCTTTGCAATGGTTTCATCTGCGATTTCAGCTCTTAAACTCTCCCGAAATATATCATCCCAACAGAGGGAAGTGATGGCATATTGTTAACGTCACTGGACTAGTAATCCAGAGGTCCCGGCTAATGCTCATATATCACCAGTAATGGTGACCATGCACTCATAAACCATTGTCATAAAAACTCCATCTGGTTCGCTAATGTCCTTTACAAAAGGAAATCTGCTATCCTCACTTCATCTGGCCTACATGGGACAACAGACTCATAATGTGATTGACTCTGAAATGGCCTAGCAACCTACTCAGAAGTATCAAACCACTACAGAAAAGACATAAAAGGAGTAAAACTAAACAGACCAACTAGCATGGACCTCAGCACCAAAAACGACAATGGCACACCCAGCCCTGTCAACCCTGCAAAGTCCTACTTACTGACATCCGGAAGCTTGTGCCAAAATTGGGAGAGCTGTCTCACAGTAGTCAAGCAACAGCCTGATATAGTCATGCTCATTGACACAGATAATGTCCCAGAAACCAGCATTACCATTCCTGGGCATGTCCAGTCTAACAGGCAGGACAGACCTAGCAGAGGTAATGGTGTACAGTCAGAAAGCAAGAAGCAATACTTTTCACTGTATGCTAATATACTCGATAATAATAAATCAAACCAAGGAGGGAGTTGTGCCGAGAGTCCTCAGCATTAACTCCCGACCTCAGGATGCTTCAAACATAGGCAAGAAAATCTCCTGATTACCATATCTCCCACCCTGTCAGCTGACAAGTTAGTACTCCCCTATGTTGAACCCCATTTTAAAGGATCACTGAGGATGGCGGCAGGGTGGCACAGTGGTTAGCATTGCTTCCTCACACTGCCAGGGACTCAGGTTCAATTCCCGGCTTGGGTCACTGTCTGTGTGGAGTTTACACATTCTCCCCATGTCTGCGCGGGCTTCTTCTGGTTTCCTCCCACACTCCAAGGATGTGCAGGTTAGGCTGATTGGCCATGCTAAATTTCCCCTTAGCGTCAGGGGGATTAGTGAGTAAAAATACTTGGGTTATGGGGATAGGGCCTGGGTAGGATTGTTGTTGGTGTAGGCTCGATGGGCCGAATAGTATCCTCCTACATTGTAGGGATTCTATGAGTAGCAAGAGCACAGAACGTACTCTGGGTGGCGGAACTTCACTGTGCATCACCAAGAGTGGCTTGGTAGCACCATTTCTGGCAAAAGTGGCCAATTCCTGAAGGACATAGTTGCAAGAGTGAAAAACCTACTAGATCTTGTTCTCACTAATCTACTTGTCACAGAAGACAGGGTTGGAGAGTAACCATCGTACAGTCCTTGGGATGACCTACCTGCACATTGAGGAAACCCTACATCGTGTTCTGTGGCACTTTGACCATGCTAATTGGAATAGATTTCAAACAGGTCCAACAACTCAAAACTGACATTCCTTAAGGTACTATTGGGCCATCAGCAGCAGCAGAATTGTACTCAACCAGAATCTAACTTCAAGTCCTGGTACATCTACCGTTCCCATCAAGGTGGGGGAAATCAACCCTGCTTCAAATGAAGAATCAAATGCAGGATTTGAAATACCTAAAATTGAGGTGTCAACGTGGTAAAGCTACTTGAATGCCTCCTTCGACAGCACCTTTCAAACCAGCAACCTCCATCATTTGGAATGAAGAGCTTGTCATATGAGGAACAGTTGAGGACTCTTGGTCTGTACTCGTTGGAGTTTAGAAGGGTGAAGGGGATCTTATTGAAACTTACAGGATACTACGAGGCCTGGATAAAGCAGACTTGGACAGGATGTTTCCGCTAGTAGGAAAAACTAGAATCAGAGGGTACAACCTCAGGCTAAAGGGATGATCCTTTAAAACAGAGATGAGGAAGAATTTCTTCAGCCAGAAAGTGGTGAATCTGTGGAACTCTTTGCTGCAGAAGGCTGTGGAGGCCAGGTCATTGAGTGTCTTTAAGACAGCGATAGATAAGTTCTTGATTAATAAGGGGATCAGAAGTGATGGGGAAAAGGCAGGAAAATGGGGATGAGAAAAAAAAATCAGCCATGATTGAATGGCAGAGTGGAGCCGATGGGCCGAGTGGCCTAATTCTGCTCCTATGTCTTATGGTATGAGGGCAGTCGGCATGTGGGAACATAAGAACATAAGAAATAGGAGCAGGAGTAGGCCATCTGGCCCTTCGAGCCTGCCCCGCCATTCAATAAGATCATGGCTGATCTGTCGTGACTCAGCTCCACCTTCCCGCCCTCTCCCCATAACCCTTAATCCCTTCTCTTATCAAAAACCCATCAACCCGTTTCTTAAAAATATTTAGCGAGGCAGCCTCCACCACTTCAACGGGCAGAGAATTCCAGAGATTCACCACCCTTTGAGTGAAGAAGTTCCTCCTCAACTCTGTTCTAAACCGCCCCCCCTTTATCTTGAGGCTGTGCCCCCTAGTCCTACTGTCTTTTTTGAGCGGGAACACCACCAACTGCAACTTCCCCTCCAGGCCACTCACCATCTTGACTTGGAAATATATTAGCATTTCTTCGCTGTTGCTGGGTCAAATCCAGGGACACCCTCCCTAACCTGCAAGTGCATCTACAGTACCATGTGGACTGCAGCAATTCCAAGAAGACAGCTCACCCCGCCACCTTCTCAAGGGCAATTAGGGATGGGCGATAAACACTGGGCCCAGCCAATGATACACACAATCTGTGAAAGAATACATTTCTGAAGAGTCAATCACTGTAGGGAATTGTTCTAGTTAAAGTAAACTTAAGAACATTAAAATATGTAGCACATAACACTAACAAGAGTACTTACATGTTGCATGCATTCATCACCGGACACGTCTCTGCTGTGCAGAACTCAGAGATAGCACTGTACTGCAGGTTTATGTGATTGAAGAATGTCATTGCTATCGAAACAAAAATAATTGGGAACACTTACGTGAGGCAATGTTACAATCTAAATTAATTATTGCAATAATAATGCCCTGCTTTATTTTCAATGGCTGCTCTCATATCTAAGAAGTAGCATGACTAATACTGGGTATCTGGGTGTTATTAGGACCTAAGCTCCAGTTTTATCTCTATTTCTCCAAATGACATCTCAATGGGTAATCCTCCCCAGTCGATCTGTCCGGGGTACTTTCAACGTATGGCACACCAGCAATTGATACTTCACTCTCATGTGTTGCGCTTGTGGGAGGCATCATCTTCCCTCCAGATTACCATGCTCTCCCATCTTCCAACAACTTAATAAAACAAAATTGAGTACATTTCAAAGAAGTCAGAAAACCTAATTCCTCCTCTCCATCAGATTTAGCAGTTTCCATTTTATAAAATAAATATGTCCTTCCTTCTCACCCCTTAACTTTTCCTACCCTTACTCTTCCTCCCACTAGCAAAAAATAAACATTTCCTTGGATGATCATAGAATCACAGAATCACAGAATCCTACTGTGCAAGAGGCCATTCGGTTCATCGAGTTTACACCAAGCACAATCCTACCCAGACCCTATCCCCACAATCCCATGTATTTACCCTGCTAGTCTCCTGACACTAATGGGCAGTTTATCCTGGCCAATCCACCTAATCTGCACATTTTTGGACTGACAGTTGCCTATCTGATACGCTGCAAGAAAGGATGTCCCGAGACATGGTACACTGGGGAAACTATGCAGACACTATGACAACGGATGAATGAACATCTTCTCTCCCTGTTGGGGAACACTTCAGCAGTCATGGGCATTCAGCCTCTGATCTTCAGGTAAGCGTTCTCCAAGGTGGCCTTCACGACACACAATAACACAGAATCGCTGAGCAGAAACTGATAGCCAAGTTCCGCACACACGAGAACGGCCTCAACCAGGATCTTGGGTTCATGTCACATTATCCGTAACCCCCACCACAACATGCCTGAGCTTGCAAAAAATCTCACCAGCTGGAGACAATACGCATCTCTTTAACCTGCACTTAACCCTCTCCGCTAACATTGTACCTTTGAGACTTGATTACCTGTAAAGACTTGCATTCCAACCATTATTTTGTAAATTGAGTTTGTGTCTTTATATGCCCTGTTTGTGAACACAACTCCCACTCACTGATGAAGGAGCAGTGCTCTGAAAGCTTATGGCTTGTGCTACCAAATAAACCTATTGGGCTTTAACCTGGTGCTGTGAGACTTCTTACATCATTTATTACCCTAACCTAGTTGCCCTTGGAGAGCAGTTGAGTCAGCCACATTGCTGTGGCTCTGGAATCACATGTAGGCCAGACCGAGTAAGGATGGCAGATTTCCTTCCCTAAAAGGACATGAGTGAACCAGATGGGTTTTTCTGACAATTGACAATAGTTTCATGGTCATCGGTAGATTCTTAATCCCAGATTTTTTTTAAAATTGAATTCAAATTCCATCACCTGCTATGATGAGATTCTAATCTGGGTCCCCAGAATGTTAGCTTTTTTAAAAAATTAAATCGATGGACATAGGCATCGGTGGCTGGGCCAGCATTTATTGCTCATCCCTAGTTGCCTGAGAGCAGTTGAGAGTCAATCACATTGCTGTGGCTCTGGATTCACATATAGGCCAGACCAGGTAATGATGGCAGATTTCCTTCCCTGAAGTACATCAGTGAGTAAAAAGTCTGACAACATCAGGTTTTAAGTCCAACCCATTTATTTGATAGTAAACTCACAAGCTTTCAGGGTTTGTCCCTTCATCAGGTGAATGGAAAGTTCATCAGTGAACCAGATGAGTTTTTCCGGCAATCAACAATGGTCATCGGTGATTCTTAATCCCAGATTTCTTTTACTGAAGTCAAATCCCACAACCTGATTCGAACTCGGGTCCCCACAACATTAGGTGAATTTCTGGATTAATAGTCTATTTAGTGATAATACCACTAGGCTATTGCTTCCTCAGGATGCTGGCCAATGAGCACAAGGTCAACGGTGTTGACCTTGAGTAAAGATGCTCTGAGTCTGGAGAAATCTACAATGTGACTGACAACTCAGCAGAGAATCCCGTCACAGCAGGTTGTGGGATTTGAATTCAATAAAAGAAATCTGGGATTAAGAATCACCGATGACAGCTGTTGATTGTCAGAAAAACTCATCTGGTTCACTAATGTACTTTAGGGAAGGAAATCTGCCATCCTTACCTGGTATCGGTATTGGTAATTTATCTGAATTATGTTGGAGTCAAGAATGAAGCACAAGTCTTTAATGGAAATGTTCACAATGGCACAAAGCAAAAGAATGGGAAAATCAATACTCCACATTAATGGCTTCACTGCCTGAAGGAGGGAGCCAGAGAGTTTCAAGTTCAATCCTGACTGGTGTCCCATCATTGAGGAAAGCGTACATGAATAGAACAGATTGCACAAGAAACCGGTTATACTTTTACTGACCCCTCCAATGACTCACGGTCAAGGCTTGTGGTTTATGTAAAAAAAAAAGGTCTAACTGTAGGATGTGCTGTTCAAAACAACTGCAACACCCCTATAATTGGATGAACAAAAACAAGATGTGTCTCATTCAGTCATGATAAGTCAGTGCCTTGCTCACCACAAGTATGTATGAGCTATATTATTATCAAACAAAGAGAAAGTGAAGGGGTGGGGGGGGAAAAAGAAAAAATATAAAAGTTCCTGTAATACAAAGCAGGCTAGTCAGCATCTGGAAAAAAAAGGCAATGCTGTGTTTGATAAGAGATCTCTGAACAGAATGGCCGAAGGCAGTATCATCTTGAAGGACAGCAATGATATGGGAACATCACAACCCACAAGTCCCCCTCAAAGCCACACGCAGTTCAGACTGAAGCTTAAATTAAGTTTATTTATTAGTGTCACAAGTCAGCTTACATTAACACTGCATGAAGTTACTGTGAAAATCCTCTAGTCGCCACACTCTGGTGCCAGTTCGGGTACACAGAGGGAGAATTTAGCATGGCTAATGCACCTGATCAGCACATCTTTCAGACTGTGGGTGGAAAGTGGAGCACCCGGACGAAACCCACGCAGACACGGGGAGAAGGTGCAAACTCCACACAGACACTGACCCAAGCCAGGAATTGAACCTGACTCCCTGGGGCTGTGAGGCAGCAGTGCTAACCCCAGTGTGCCATCATGCCGTATGACCCATTCCTTCTTTGTCACTGGCACCCACTCCTAACAAGCCCACCACCCCATCCACACTCCCCTCCACACCTCACAAGCCCCACTCCCACCACACTCCCCAACCACTACCTGCTCCACACCACACACTTTCACACCACCACAACCATGAACTGCAGTGGTTTAAGAGGACAGCTCGCTATCACCTTCCCAAGGGCAATTAGGAACAAGCAACACAAGTGAAGTTGGTGACAGCCCCAACCCATCAAAACATTTTTTTTCTTAGAAACTAGTGCCAAAGGCAGTATTTAACCTATAGATATTCACCCTCATCACTGCATGGACAAAAGGGAAAGAGAAGAATCAACTGACATTCTTTAAGGCCTTTGCAAATGTCTTCTTCCTTCGAAGACCATTTTCTAGAGCAGCTACAAGATGACTGGATTATAGAATCCCTACAGAGCAGGAGACCATTTAGCCCATCGAGTCTGCACCGAACACAATTCCACCCAGGCCCTATTCCTGTAACCTCACGTATTTAAGCTGCTAGTCCTCCTGACACCAGAGTTAATTTAGCCTGGCCAATCTGTATAATCTTCCACATCCCTGGGAGGAAACCGGAGCACCTGGGAGGAAATCCATGCAGACATGGGGAGAATGTGCAAACTTCACACAGTTGGCTCACCCAATTTCATCTCCATATCCCTTACCCCATGGAAGTTGCTAGTCTTTAACTGAACATACCTCAGAAATCCCCGTAAGAAGCGCTGGAAGAGAATAAATCCCACACCTGCCAAACATTACTTCCGAAGCACCAATGTCACCATTCCATTCCACTGCTAAGAACCTTTGGTTTATTGTGAGGTTTACTTACTGTTATTGGCCAACCATTCATTCTGGTCAATCTCTCTAGGCAAGCTCACGAGCATGGGCAAATCTGCATCAGACACTCGGGCTGAGGTGTACTCTGCCTCCAAATACAACTTCTTCTCTTCAATCGAAGGCTGCTTTTCATCCGGCTTTGATTTTGCAGTCTTCCTGTGGGCAAAAAAGATAAACCACAAATAAAATCAGGAACAGGTTTCTAACACTGCAGCATAAAACATGTTCTAGGTCAAAGTCAGTGATGTCCTCTATTACTCTAATCTACCAACATTAATCATAAGCAGTAGAGGGAGAATTGATGTTTGTAAGAAGCTAACAGGACTAGAATCATAGGATCTCTACAGTGCAGAAGGAGGCCATTCAGCCTATCAAGCCTGCACCAACAACAATCCCACTCAGGCCCTATCCTTGTAACCCCATGTATTTATCCAAACTAGTCCCCCTGACACAAAGGAGCAATTTAGCATGGCCAATCAACCTAGCTCGCACATCTTTGGACTGAGGGGGGAAAACCAGAGCACCCGGAGGAAACTCATGTAGACACAGGGAGAACGTGCAAACTCCACACAGACAGTCACCCAAGCTGGAATTGAACACCATCCCTGAGGCGGCAGTGCTAACCATTGTGAGTTAACTCCAATCCAATTCCCATTGATACCATGGCATATTACAATGCTAATGCTCAAACTTTGGAACACTGTTCCCATAACCATTTTAACACCTCTTGCCCTTAGATAGGAAATGAGAAAAAAAAAATGCTGATTTCTTTTTTTCTCTCCATGACCTACTTCCCCCATCTCAACAGTTCTGCCTACCCTTTCTTCAAAACAACTTATCTATGCTCCTCTGACTTTATTCCCATGTTCCTCCCAAGCTGCAAGATGAAGCACCTTAGAACAATCACCTCCCTCCCCCTTCAACATGTTGAAATCAAAACTCGTCATTCCATCTCTTTCCTTTTTAATTTCTCAAAACTGTTCCACCTGCCTCCCTCTATCTTCCCAATATCCTACAATCTATTGGTTTTTAAAGCCAATTGTGGCATTGCATAAACAATGACCGAATGTTCCATTTGATCTTTCTTGTCAATTTTCCCATCTGGGTGTCCAGCTCTGTCCTATCCCTGTAACCCCATGTATTTACCCTGTTAATCGCCCTGACCAAAAAAAAAAGAGAAAATTTAGCATGAACAATCAACATAGCTCACACATCTTTGGACTGTGTGGTCCAAAGATGGTCTTGCCCTTCACTTTGGAATCTCAATAGCAAAAGATTTCATTTTATTTTGTCCAGATGACTTATAAAGTTGGTGCACCCTTGTCACCACCCTGCATACTTTCTCACAAACTCAGTCACGGCCACAGTATCCTTCATTAGGCTGTGCTTCTATCTTCCATTTCTTTTTAATTTTCTCAGTTTTCACTGTTTCCACCATATCCATATATGCCATATCCACCTATTATGAGCTGCCAACATTCCAGGATTGCCTTGAAATATCCAAGATTTAGAATAGAATAGAATAGAACCCCTACAATCAGGGGGCCATTTGTCCCATCTAGCCTGCCCCGACAGCAATCCCACCTAGGCCCTACCCCTGTAACCCCATGTATTTATGTATTTGTCCTGCTAGCCCCCCTGACATGAAGGGACAATTTAGCATGGCCAATCAGCCTAACCTTTGGACTGTGGGAGGAAACACGGGGAGAACGTGCAAACACCACACAGACAGTAACCTATGGATGGTATTGATCCCAGGCCCTGGCGCAGTGCTAACCACTGTGCCAATATGCCATCCATAATTAAGACTAATTTCTGGGAAACTATGGAGACCAAACCCAGGAGAAAAATCATAGGATTGATAAAATAAAGTTTTTAAAATTGTTTGCTTATTAATAATAAAAATATATGCTGAGGGGGAAAGAAAAGGGGATGTTTAGCAGTCAAAAATCATCCAATCAGTAATAGTCTATTTGCTTTCCGATTGGTTTGGGAAAGCAAACACATGATGTCAGTATGGGCTTTTGGGGTACCAGTGGACAGTTGACACTGGCATGAACATGACCAGATAGAGTTGGCAACTTTATTAACTTCCTTTTGTAGGCATTTTCCCTTTTGATTATTACAATTAGAGTCATAGAATAGAATCATAGATCCCTAGAGTGCAGAAAGAGGCCATTTAGCTCATTGAATCTGCACCAATAACAATCCCATCCAGGCCCTAAGTCTGTAACCCCATGTATTTACCCTGCTAGTCCCCCTGACATTAGGGAACAATTTACAATGGCCAATCAACCCGTACATTTTCAGACTGAGAGGAAACCGGAGCACCCAAAGGAAACCCATGCAGACACAGGGAGAACGTGAAAACTCTATACAGTCACCCAAGGCTGGAATTGAACCCGAGTCCCTAGCGCTGAGAGGCAACGGCACTAACCGCTGCGCCACAATGCCATCCTCATCATTGGTCTCTGCCTACTCATTCCCTCTTTACAATAATGCAGCCCTGATATGAAGAGATTACACGTAAAGAGACGCTATTTTCATCGATCAACCTAGATGACCCGCATTGGACATGTTACGTTCACAGAATTCCAGTTCTTAAAAACAAACTGGATGTAGATTGTGAAAATTTTTTTGCATAAATAAGGGACCATCCAGAAACAATGTGGCTGAAATTGAGAGTTCAGTATCTATTTTTTGTGATGCTGTGCATTAGTATGCCCTATGCAGTAGCACAATAATACATTTAAAGAAAACCAGACCAAGTCTAGCTGTTCTGCTCACTTCACAAGGTCATACAGTAGGAGTCTTTTCCACATTACCACTCAGAAAATTACCGGTAATGCACAAGTTCAAGGTTCAGTCGGGAGAAAGGGATATCAAGAGCAAAGGTTACAATGTTTTTCCAAATTAAAACTTTCTTGTCCAGCACACCTGAATTAACGTCACCATGTCGCACACTTCCACACACCAGGGCCAAATGCAACCTTCTTAAAACAGCAACAAAGAATACCTGACAGGAAGGACTATCATGAAACGTACACCAAGTATTACGAAAGGCATTTAGCAAGAAGAGCAAAACAATGAAATCTCTAAAAAGAACATCTTTTCTCAAAATGCCTCGAAGTACCCAAGGAAATGTCTTATAAGTCCGTAAGACACGCTGGTTAGATGCACTGGCCACGTTATGATTCTCCCTCAGTGTGCCTGAGCAGGTGCCGCTAGGGCGAGACCAGAACTTCCTGCCTGAGGTCAACGGAGATTTCCATTGTCTGACCCTCGCCCACTCCAATTCCGTGGTGGGCGAGGTGTTAGAGTTCCACTCTCTGCGTCTGCGTGGGTTTCCTCTCGGGTTTCCCTCCCCGCACTCCAAAGATGTGTGGGTTAGGTGCACTGGCCATGTTAAATTTCCCCTTAGTGTTAGGGGAATTAGCAGAATAAATGTAAGGGGTTATGGGGAAGGGGCCTGGATGAAATTATAGTCAATGCAGATTCGATGGGCCAGATGTCCTCCTTCTGCACTATAGGATTCTATATTTCCCCCTCAGTATACCCGAACAGGCGCCGGTGTGTGGCGACTAGGGGATTTTCACAGCAACTTCATTGCTGTGTTAATGTAAGCCTACTTGTGACACCAATAAATAAAACTCTAAAAAACCTTAAAAAAACTTAACAAAATACCCAGAAGGTTACCAAATGAATATTATTCTATGTATCAGCTCTTAGTTACCCTGAATGAAAATGCTCCTCACTGAATGTCAACTTCCAGAGCACAAGTCATGACTGCTCTTATTCAGAGTCTAAGGACCATCAATACATTGTGGAGCTCTGTGACAGAGTACAAGTGTGGAGAGGGTAGGGGATGGGCATATGGCAGAACATGTAACAATTTTTTAAATAATCTAGCAGGGCTGCACCTTTACAGAATGTACTGAGACTTGCTGTTTGCAAAACCCTGTTTTCACCCAGTTGCCAATAGAGAAAATGGACAGAATTAAACCCAGGGAAACATTAATAGCTTGAAATTAAGAAGATCAACACCATTCAGGACAAAGAACAGAAGAGCGTAAAGGCATAAGAAAACAGAGCAGTTGGCCATCTCATCCTGCTAGCCTCCTCTGCAATCCGCTTGATTGGTAACCCCATCCACCACGTTAAAACAATCCACATTCACCACCAGTATACCATGGCGACAATGTGTACTCAATCAAGGCTGTTTTGACAGTACTGTCCAAACCTCCACTATCTGGAGAGACATGAGCTTCAAGTGCGTGGGATTCCATAACCTGGAGTTCCCTCCAAGTCATACACTAACCGGAATTTGACTATTCGTTCAAAAGGTTGGAACTCCCTACCTAACAGCAGCAGGAGTGCTTTCAGCAGAATGCGATGGTCCGAGAAGGCAACTCATCATCACCAAGGGAAAATGCGCAATGGGCAATAAAAGCTGGTCTTCCATGATTCTTAAAACAAGATTTGATAGGTAACTAACTGTACAAAATGATCTAAAATAAATAATAATAGATGACACGCCACACAAATCACTGGGCTCCAGCATCTCTATTTGTCTTCTTGCTCCCAGTTCCCAAACAAAAACAGGGAATCCACTTTGTCACTTGCAACTCCAGCCTCATGCACAGTTCCATTCATACTTCAACACTTGTGATTCCAGAGGAGTTTTAAATTGCCCACAGTGGTTAGCGCTAGGGACCTGGGTTCAATTTCCGGCTTGGGCCACTGTCTGTACAGAGTCTGTACATTCTCCCCCGTGTCTGCATGGATTTCCCTCTGGGTGCTCCAGTTTCTTCCCATGGCTCGAAAGACGTGCTGGTTAGGTGCATTGGTCATGTTAAATTCTCCCTTAACATAAGAACATAAGAAATAGGAGCAGGAGTAGGCCATCTGGCCCTTCGAGCCTGCCCCGCCATTCAATAAGATCACGGCTGATCTGTCGTGACTCAACTCCACCTTCCCGCCCTCTCCCCATAACCCTTAATCCCTTCTCTTATCAAAAACCCATCAACCCGTTTCTTAAAAATATTTAGCGAGGCAGCTTCCACCACTTCAACGGGCAGAGAATTCCAGAGATTCACCACCCTTTGAGTGAAGAAGTTCCTCCTCAACTCCGTTCTAAACCGCCCCCCCTTTATCTTGAGGCTGTGCCCCCTAGTCCTACTGTCTTTTTTGAGCGGGAAGAGTCTCTCCACCTCTATCCTATCCATCCCATTCATCATCTTATATGTCTCAATGAGATCTCCCCTCATTCTTCTAAACTCTAACGAGTACAAGCCTTGTCTATTCAGCCTCTCCTCATAGCTCAATCCCCTCAACTCCGGTATCAGCCTAGTAAACCTCCTCTGCACTCCCTCCAGGGCCAAAATATCCTTGCGCAGGTGCGGCGCCCAAAACTGCACACAGTACTCCAGCTATGGCCTCACCAATACCCTATACAGCTGTAGCAAGACCTCCCTACTTTTATATTCAATCCCCCTTGCTATGAAGGCCAGCATCCCATTCACCTTCCTGACCACCTGCTGCACCTGCAAGCTGGGTTTTTGCGACTCATGCACAAGGACCCCGAGGTCCCTCTGCACCGTCGCCTGCTGCAGTTTTTCGCCCCGTAAGTAATAGTCCTTCCTACCATTCCTCCTACCAAAGTGGACCACCTCACACTTGCCAACATTAAATTCCATTTGCCATTTCCTGGCCCATTCGCCCAGCCTATCTAGATCCTTCTGCAGACTATCCACACCCTCCGCACAATTTGCCTTTCCCCCAATCTTGGTGTCATCAGCAAATTTCGACACCCTGCACTCGGTTCCCTCCTCCAGATCATCTATATAAATGGTAAATAGCTGAGGCCCCCGTACCCAAACAGGTACCAGAGTGAGGCAACTAGGGGATTTCCACAGCAACTTGCAGTGTTAATGTGAGGCTACTTGTGACACTAATGAAAAATAAACTTTAAACCTTAGTGTCAGGGGATTAGCAGGGTAGTATTTGGAGTTACGGGGATAAAGCAACAAGTGGGATTGTTTGTCAGTGCAGGCTTGATAGGCTGAATGGCCTCCTTCTGCACTGTAGAGATTGCATGATTCTAACTGTACACAACTCTGCAACTGTACACAACTCTGGTGCGGCCGCACTTGGAGTTTTGTGTGCAGTTCTGGTCCCCACATTACAGGAAGGATGTGGAGGCTTTGGAGAGGGTGCAGAGGAGGTTTACCAGGATGTTGCCTGGTATGGAGGGGAGATCCTATGAGGAGAGACTGAGAGATTTGGGGTTGTTTTCGCTGGAAAGAAGACGGCTAAGAGGGGACCTTATTGAAACATATAAGATGATTAGAGGTTTAGACAGGGTAGATAGTGATAGCCTTTTTCCTAGGATGGAGAAAGCTAGCACGAGGGGGCACGACTTTAAATTAAGGGGGGGTAGTTATAGGACTGATGTCAGGGGTAGGTTCTTTACCCAGAGGGTGGTGAGGGACTGGAATGCCCTGCCAGCTGCAGTTGTAAATGCGCCTAGTTTGGGGGCATTTAAGAGATCTGTGGATAGGTTTATGGACGAAAAGGGATTGGTTTAGGCTAGTGGGTCATTGTTTTGTAACTGGTCGGCACAACATCGTGGGCCGAAGGGCTTGTTCTGCGCTGTAATGTTCTATGTTCTATTTCTCACCTTGCTGCTCAGTTGCCTTCATCCCAATTGCCATGCAATTGCAATGCTCCCTGGTTTGTAACACTGTTGCGAGCCACATTTTTTTAAAGCGGGCAGCAATTAAAATCTGATGACTAGGTTCAACAACTTGGACTATCAAAAGCCATTCCTTTTATCTTTCCTCTCCCGAATAACAAATCCCTTTAATTGTTAGTTGAATGCTATTTCTTACAACATCATCTTCCCTAGAAGCATACTGATGTAATTGCAAGGAGAAAACGCATACTTTTTGAGAATTGAAAATTAAACTGACAAGGTTAAAAAGAGAGAGAAGATTTTAAACAAAGTTAAAAGAGAAAACTGAGGAATAAAAAGTAGAGAGCAAACAGATATATGGATGCACAATCAAAAGTGAATAAAGAGAGGCAGATATTTTGAGCAGATTGTTTTTAGCTCACTAACACAAGTGTGCAGATTTCCCCGGGGCTGTTGCAGCCGTACGAGTTCAGGCTTGCTGCATTCCACGATTAATCATCTCAGTTTGATTCTCAGCCCCTCTTTTGTCTATTCCAATGCTTGGTTACTGTCAGTTACCAGACAGCACCTGGGCCAGACCCACCTCATGGGCCACAAACTGCCTTAGCAGAAGGGATTTACTAACTACCCTAGAGGGTTAGGGAATTTTGCAGGAGTCACATGAAGGGTTGGCAAGCGTGTCTCTTGCAACTGACAAAAGTCTGCACCTTGAGGGAAGTTGGTTGTTTGATGCAAAGGAATTAATCCTTTTGTGTTTTTACAAGTTCATATTTCAAAGCATTTGTCATTGAAGTTAGCAAAGATCAGGCACTGTTCCAGAGACGGGGCAGCAAGCACTCTCAGTAGCTTGTTAGAACAAGTAGAATGGACATAACAAAATTAATTTTCTTTCAATCATCTTTATTTTCCTCTTCTCATTTGACGATAGCGACTTGCAATGGAATACAATTCCAAGAGTTCTGCTCACCCTCTTGTATTGAAGCTAGTGACCATACTACATCTGAACCTAAAGACTCTGAATCAGTAAACTAGTTAACTGGGGGTGGGCATGGGGGGGGGGGGGGTGGTTTGTGCAGTGTGCAGCTGACACTGGCCAGAATTTTACCATCTTGCCCGCCACGGGAATTGGAGAGGGCGAGTGATGGACCATGGAAAAGTCCGTCGAACTCCGGCTGGATTTTACGGTTTTGGGACTAGCGAGCCGTAAAATCCCGCCCACTGTCTTATTATCAGGGCTTTCTAGAGATTACTAAGATAGTAAGAACCCCAACAGATTTTTCTTCTAACTCAGTGTTGAGGCAGCTGATTGCATCCCAACCATCAATATGAGCAGCTGAAAAAGCCAGGCACTGAATCAGCGAGCATGTCCGAAAGGTAAACTGAGGCTTCACAGAATCCCAACAGTACAGAAGGAGGCCATTTGGCCCATCGGGTCTGCACCAACCACAACCCCACCCAGGCCCTATTCCAGTAACCCCACACAGTTAATCCTCCTGACACTAGGGTCAATTTAGTATGGCCAATCAACCTAACCTGCACATTTTTGGACTATAGGAGGAAATCCACACAGACGCAGGGAAAACGTGCAATCTCCACACAGACAGTGACCCGTGACTGGAACAGAACCCAGGTCCCTAGTGCTGAGACAGCAGTGATAACCACTGTGCCATCATGTGCTGCCCGACTTGTGTTTAGATATTTTGAGGAAAAAAAATGTGTCCATAAGATTATAAATTCTATTTTATGACAAATCCTGTATTTGCTCATTTGAAAAATTCTGTAGATTACATGGAAGTATCTGTGTATCATTTAGATACAATTTTTAAAAAAGGAGACTGCTGCCAAAACTCATGCTGTATGCAAAACTGAGTCCAGTTTGAAGGGCGTATTGATGTAGTCACTAGTTATGTCATCAGAACTCACTAGTTAAACAAACAACCCATCAAGGATATGCAGGTTGGGTGAATTGGCCATGCTAAAATGCTCCTTAGTTTCTCAAGATGTGGAGATTAGATGCATGGGGTCAAGGGAATAGGGTACGGTGGCGGGTCTGGGTAAGATACTCTGTCAGAGAGTTGGTGCAGACTCAATGGGCCTCATTCTGCACTGTAGGGATTCAATGAAGTAAATGAACCATGCTGGCCAGACACGGTACAGCCTACAGTCTCCACTGAGTTAACTAATTCGGGTTAAGGTAGAGACATACAATTAGTCTCAGCGCTGCTTTACTAGGAAGGGGGGAAATTAACTAGGGTTGGCGCTTCTGAGCAGTAGCCAGTAACTTTGAGCTGAATGTGTGCTTTTCTGGGTTGAGTGATCTTCAGTAATGACACCTCCCCACCACCTACCCCCAAGTAACTTGTTGCTAAGAATCACACAATGGATAATGGTCACTATTTTGGTCTTGGACTGAAGATTGCCAGGAATCGGTCCTCAGGTCTCATCTCCATGTTCAAGGCAAGTTGCCTCATCTCTACGGAAAGAAAAGTCAATTTTAGGCCCTCCACCTTCAGTTGCTGTCTGGATATATTCCAGAAGGTGCTCTGGCCTAACAGCAGCTTGGGATCAGGTGGTGATTGAAAGGACTAAGAGTAAAAAATATAGCTGTAGCAGTAGGTCATGTGATGCCTCAACCCTGCTTCACCATTCAATAAGATCATGGTCGATCTTCTATATCGAATCCATGTTCCTGTCTTATCCCTATACCCCCATGATTGATAAGTTCTTGGATTCTAAGGGAATCAATCTCAATCTTGAATATATCCAAACGAAAATTCCAAAGATTTACAACCCTCAAAAGTGATAATGTTTCTCCTCATCTCAGACCTAAGTGGCTGACCCCTTTATCCTGAGACTATGACCCTTAGTTTTAGGCTCCTCAGCCTGTGAAAACAGGCTCTCAGCATCTACCAGTCAAACACTAAGGCTGGAATGATTCAGCCATTCATGCCAGTGGGATTTTCCCATCCTGCTGCAGTGAGCGGAGTTTTGGCTGGGTGCCAAATTCTTCAACCTCGCTGCAGTGGAAGCGTGGCATGGATGGCCGGTAAGATCGCGCCTTAAGAATTTTACATAACTTCAATGCCACCACCTCATGTTTATCTAAACTTCAAAGAATATACACCCATTTTACTCAACTCAAATGATGATGGGGGAGCACGCTGGAGCTTTTTGACTCCACAGACAATGCTTTTACTTTAATTCTTTTTAAAATTAAAATTCACCATTAATTAGCAGCTGCGGGAGCAACGGAAAGAGACAAACATATTTAGCAGTGGAATCAATGCTTGTTTAGACTGGGCACAAGTTGCTCGCTGCTAACGAGATACTTGAACTTTCTACTTGTCCTTTGCCTGAAAAATGGATGCAACACAAGTTATTTTCTAACCCAAACGTCTATACCGTCTAAACCTTTCAGGAGAGGGAGAGAGAAATTGGAAAAATCACAGATAAGCTGCCAGAAGAATAACATTTTATGTAACCACTTTTTAAAAGATGGTCACCAATTACTTTGAGAAAATGATGTGCAAGCTTGGCTCCCTGAAGAACGTTATAAGGCAACTTTGAAGGAGGGAGGCTGACTTAACCTAACTTGAGTAGCTTCTCAAAATATCTGGAATGTAAGAGGTGCATATTCCAGCCTGAATTATCCTTTCTAAGTTAAATATAGGTAAATTACGGCCTGTCGTCACTTGGATTACATCAAAGCATAACATTCAGTGGGTGTGTGAAATCTTCACAATAATGCCCTTTTAAACGGTGGAAAAGGAACCAATTACAGATTCCATCAATCCAAATGTGGGCTGTGGGTGGGGAGAGTACTTGGAGCTGTATAACATTAGGGTGACATACTGGTGATTATGGATGGTGGGGACAATTTAAGATGAGAATATCACAAAAGCAGTACACTACACAATGTATATTGCACTTTTCCTAAATAAGTTTAGCAGCACTGGCTACAGTTTGGGAATGGAGAGCGTTTCTTTGGCTGTTTTGGAAGTTTACCTTTGTCTATGATTGGGTGCTGAATGGCCCCTTAGTGTCAAGGGGACTAACAGGGTAAATAGGGCCTGGGTGGGATTACAAGATAGGCCTGGGTGAAATCTTGTTGGTGCAGGCTCAGTGGGTTGTATAGGTATTCTATGTTAGATGTCACGCTGACAGTTTCCTATAACTTGAAATAAAGTTGCTATTGCATCACGTGATCTGAAGTGCATTCACCTTGGAACTGATGTACTTGGATCAACAACCCACATGAAATACATTACACTGGTGCAACATTGTTGGAGGGGACTAATGTATGTTGCAAAGCTGCAAATGTAAGACAACTTCGAATACAATCCCCTCAAACTTTTGCATAACACTCGGCAACTTTTCTTTCCTACTACCATTATTGTTTCAAGAGGAACAAAGTCTGCATTTCTGAGCTGCTATAAGGAATGAATAGTGCAGAAATTGATCCCAGACAAATTACATCAAAGGACATAAACGCCAGGCAACACAGGAGAACACAAAATCACATGAAATTTTTCACCCAGTGGTTAATGACATTATCAAATATATTACCAGGGAAAGCCGTCGCAATAGATAACATGGACAGTTAGACAAGTTCTGGGGAGAAAAGGGATTGACAAATAAAGTGAGGTGGCAGGTAGATGGGATTGATCTGAGAAAAAGACCCAATTACTTTTCGCATTTCATAACATGGTTATCCGAGAGGAGGGTATAGTAATACGCCATCTTTAGATTAAGAGAGAGATTTCTATAAAGTATCAAATTACTTTCAGCTATATACTTGCAGCTATGCTACGACTTAGCAACATGCTTAAAGCTGACGGAATATTGTTTCAGAAAACTCTTGCCAAACTATGACGTATACAGAGCACAACACCAACAGATTTGCTAAAGTTATTCAGCATCTTCTCCCCCACTTTTTGTAAGCCTGTAATTTTACGAAAAATCCACATCTTTGGATCCAGCAACAAAACAAAGGATAGTATTGTATGGAAACCCAGACTCAGGTCAGCCTCTTGCACCTTCCAAACCAATATTGAATATCCCACAGCACACAATGGACTGCTGGCAGCAGAAAGGAAGTATTGAATACAATATGAAACCGTAGACAAGTACCCCATAAATACTACTTGGGACGCTTCAAAAAGTGACATTTTATCGTACCAGATGTCCTGACAACACACTTAGTAAAAATGAAGCATACCGGAACCGTACAAACCAAGAAGGTCTCAGGTTCCACTGCCAGTTTGAGCTGAACTTGTTCATCTCAGCCTGGATTGCAGTGTGGATTCTACAGCTAGCATCAGCATTTCTAGATTAGGGGCAGGTCATCTGGCTGGGGCTACCATTCCTGGACCCTAAACCTGGTACAGATATAGAAAATGCTGGAAAATCTCAGCAGGTCTGACAGCATCCATGGAGAGAGAATAGAGCCAACGATTCGAGTCTGGATGACCCTTCCTGACAAAGGTACATACTTGGGGTCATGGCGATAGGGCCTGGGTGTGATCGTTGTCGGTGCAGACTTGATGGGTCGAATGACCTCCTTTTGCACTGTAAGAATTCTATGACTCTATAATTTGGGGCGGCACGGTTGTATAGTGGTTAGCACTGCTGCCTCACATCACCAGGGACCCAGGTTCGATTCCGAGCTTGGGTCACTGTCTGTGTGGAGTTTGCACATTCTCCATGTGTCCGCGTGGATTTCCTCCAGGTGCTCCGGTTTCCTCCCACAGTCTGAAAGACATGCCAATTAGGTGCACCGGCTGAGTTAAATTCTCCGTCAGTGTACCTGAACAGGTGCTGGAGTGTGGTGACTAGGGGATTTTCACAGCAACTTCATTGCAATGTTAATGTAAGCCTTACTTGTGACTAATAAACTTTAAAAAAAACTTTAAATTTTGATGGACTGAATTGCCTTCTTCTGCACTGTAGGGATTCTGTGATTCTAAGTCTTAAACTCGAAATGTTAACTCCGTTCTTTCTCTCCACAGACGCTGCTAGAGGTTTTTTCCAGCAATTTTTTTTCATCTGATACCCTTGTACCTACATCTTTGACATTCATCAGGAACAAGAACCCCAGTCAATTTCTTGGGTGAAATGTGTATTTTGTTTTAAAAAAAACAAACTACCCAGATAGCTGACACCCTGTGAAATGTTCCCTGAGTAAAAAGTCTGACAACACCAGGTTTTAGTCCAACCGATTTATTTGATAATATTCCCTGAAATGTTCCCTGAGACAGTGCACTCACCTGGTGTCAGTCAGCACTACTGCAAACAGCACGTACAGCCAATGCTAAAATATGTGCTATGTTGTTTGGACTGTTCTGATAGTTAACCGTTTCCAAATACCTACCAGCGAACACAACCTAGAGCTTTTAACCACCCTGCCAATGGTACACGATCTAAAAAAACAGCATTTTCAACAGATTATCCAAGTTACAAGTTTTGTTTGTCATATTATGGGTAGAAAGGGACTTTGTCCAATCTCTTAATTTTAGTTCCCTCTCGCTGCAGGACTTTAAAGGGAAGCAGAGAAGACAAATCATTTACAGTTCAATTGACAGATTTCAGATTAGAGACACTACTAAAGTACTCAGACACAGGGGAGGGGAGGTAGGAATCTGGATCCCAAGGATCAGAGTCCGATTCAAAGTTCACAACAGCATTCTCTTTCCAATACAACTGCACAAACAATCCTTCCATTTCCCTCTTACTTTCTTACCTTTTCTTGTAGCCTAGTGCCTTCCCTACAGCCTGTAGGACCATTCTGCACTGCTCCAGGGCCCCCCTGTTATTTCACTCAACTGCCAGATTGGAGGAAACACACACAAAAAAAGCCCACCCGGCACAATAGCATGTGAAAAGCGTTCCCCCCTCTCTGTAACACAGCAAGCTCAAACCACTCTGCAAACTAGTTTGACTGCATTTGATGTGCTTATAGGACTGGCTCCCAAAGAGGACCCAATCGGAGCACAGGCTGTGGCTGCTGCCACGACAACACAAAGCAAAGACCTTAGGGAGCGTCTGTAAATTGAACCCAACACAAAGAAGTCATCCTTGTCTCCTGAGAGACTTTGTGTGAAGACAGTGAGCCAATATAGTGCTATTAATTGTGTCACCGAAACACTCCTGTCTCTGGTTATAACATTTAGTGCTGTCCACTCGAAATATTGACCATATTCTAAAGAATGAATGAGAACAAAAATTCCACCCAAGCCATTATATTATAATGTTACACTTCACAATTTATTATTATTATTAATCACTCGCTCAAATTTCTCAGTCCATGGTAAGGGGCAATAGATTTCTCCCACTAGTAGCTTATCCCACACAACTCAAAAGGACATTCTATGATTGCTTGTTGGGTGCTAAAATCATGGCTGTGTGAAAACTTAACGCACTAACTAAAATGCTTTGCTGAAATTCTAATAACAAGACTAAAACCAGGTTTTAAAACTAATTTTGTGTAATTCAAATAATGATTACTGTGACTCCACAAGAAATCTTCCTTGCTCCTTCAAAGCAACACAGCCAATCCCCCAACACTGACAAGTTACACAGAGGCAGAACCCTGTTAGGTAGAAAGCTCTTTACCCAGAAGAGTGTGCCTGTGAAACAAGTTGCCAAGTTTTTTCAAGCAAAAACTGGTCCTGTTTCTGATATGGACAGAGTACCAGATTACCAGTCTATAACTGGTCTTACCTAAAAGAGGCTGGAAGAATTGTTCGACTTTCCCCCATCTAATTGGCCAGGGTTTTTAATCTGTTTTTCTCCTCAGTCTCACAGATGATGATACTATTCTGGAAAGGGTAGGGAGTGTATGCAGTAAGCGCCACAATTAGATGGAAGCAAAATACTGCGGTGCTCAAGTGTGAAACAAAAACAGAAAATGCTGGAAGATCTCAGCAGGTCTGACAACATCTGTGGAGAGAGAATAGAGCCAATGTTTTGAGTCAATTGAAACATTGCTGGAATCTTATCGCACTGGCCGCCCACAGGATCGAAGTGGGCGAGGGGTGGACCATGGGAAGGTCTGTTGACCTCAGGGAGGAATTTATAGTATTGGGACAAGTAAAACTATAAAATCCCACCCATTGGCTCTATTCGCTCTCCACAAATGTTGTCAGATCTGCTGAGATTTTCCAGTATTTTCGGTCTTTGTCACAATTGGATGGGCTGGTAAGGTGTTCCTTGTCTATGTTTTTAAGTTAATATATTAGTGTCACAAGTAGGCTGATATTAACACTGCATTGAAGTCAGTGTGAAAATCCCCTAGTTGCCACACTCTTTCACATAAGTAAGTATGGTGTTCAACTCATCTTCAAGGGAACCTATGCACATCTTTTGCAGAAAAGCTGGAAATTCATGACACTCATTCTCCACCAGTGGCAGCAGGCATGAGAATGCTAGGGCTTTCCAAATACTCACACGGGCAGCACAGTGGGTAGCTCTGCTGCCCCACAGTGCCAGGGGCCTGGGTAAAATTCCAGCCTTGGTCTGTGTGGAGTTTGCATATTCTCCCCGTGTTAGCATGTGTTTCCTCCCAGTGCTCCAACGATGTGCGATGTAGGTTGACTGGCCATGCTAAATTGTCCCTAGCGTCAGGAGATTAACAGGGTAAATACATGGGGTTACGGGAATAGAGCCTGAATGGGATTGTGGTCGCTCCAGTGTCGATGGGCCGAATGGCCTCCTCCTGCACCGTCAGGATTCTATGATTCTATTCTATAAAATAAGAACATAAGAAATAGGAGCAGGAGTAGGCTATCTGGCCCTTCGAGCCTGCCCCGCCATTCAATAAGATCATGGCTGATCTGTCGTGGCTCAGTTCCACATTCCGGCCCTCTCCCCATAACCCTTACTCCCCTCTCTTATCAAAAACCCATCAACCCGCTTCTTGAAAATATTTAGCGAGGCAGCCTCCACCACTTCAACGGGCAGAGAATTCCAGAGATGGGCAGAGAATTCCAGAGATTCACCACCCTTTGAGTGAAGAAGTTCCTCCTCAACTCCATTCTAAACCGCCTCCCCTTTATCTTGAGGCTGTGCCCCCTAGTCCTACTGTCTTTTTTGAGCGGGAAGAGTCTCTCCACCTCTATCCTATCCATCCCATTCATCATCTTATACGTCTCAAAGAGATCTCCCCTCATTCTTCTAAACTCTAACAAGTACAAGCCTAGTTTATTCAGCCTCTCCTCATAGCTCAACCCTCTCAACTCCGATATCAGCGTAGTAAACCTCCTCTGCACTCCCTCCAAGGCCAAAATATCCTTGCGCAGGTGCGGCGCCCAAAACTGCACGCAGTACTCCAGCTGCGGCCTCACCAATGCCCTATACAGCTACAGCAAGACCTCCCTACTTTTATATTCAATCCCCCTCGCTATGAAGGCCAGCATCCCATTCGCCTTCCTGACCACCTGCTGCACCTGCAAGTTGGGTATTTGCAACTCATGCACAAGGACCCCGAGGTCCCTCTGCACCGTCGCCTGCTGCAGTTTTTCGCCACGTAAGTAGAAACTCTTTCTTCATTATGATGATGTGGAGATGCTGGCGTTGGACTGCGGTGGGCACAGTAAGTAGTCTCACAACACCAGGTTAAAGTCCAATAGGTTTATTTGTTATCACGAACTTGTGGAGCGCTGCTCCTTCATCAGGTGAGTTATGAAGGAGCAGCGCTCCAAAAGCTCATGATACCAAATAAATCTATTGGACTTTAACCTGGCGTTGTGAAACTTCTACTATCTTCATTATGATGATACTGAAGTTTAAACCTTGATGTACACATTGAAGCATTGCTGCAAATCACCTCAAGAAGGTCACTTTCAATTTCAGCAGAACTCCAACTCAAAGAAATAAAATATTCAGGTAATGATTTAGCCATTTGCTATATCCTTAGGTTGCAGTCATCATGATGACTAAGAAAGAGTAAGAGATTTTGATTTGATTTATTATAGTCACATGTATTAACATATAGTGAAAAGTATTGTTTCTTGCACACTATACAAAGCATACCATTCATAGAGAAGGAAGTGACAGAGTGCAGAATGTGGTATTACAGCCATAGCTAGTGTGTACAGAAAGATCAACTTAATGCAAGGTAAGTCCGTTCAAATGTCTGACAGCAGCAGGGAAGAAGGTTCTTGAGTCGGTTGGTATGTGAGCTCAAACTTTTGTATTTTTTTTCCCCAACGGAAGAAGGTGGAAGAGAGAATGTCCAGGGTGCGTGGGGTCCTTAGTTATGCTGGCTGCTTTGCCGATGCAGTGGAAAGTGTAAACAGAGTCAATGCATGGGAGTCTGGTTTGCGTGATAGATTGGGCTACATTCACGACATTTTGTAGTTCTTTGCAGTCTTGGACAGAGCAGGAGTCATTCAAACTGTGATACAACCAGAAAGAACAAAGAGAAAGAGGATCCTGTGTTTATCAATGATTTGATACAAGCCCAATGAGATTATCACTGTAGAGACCACCAAAATAACAAGGTACAGTTCATTCATTAGACCCGAGGATGAGGGGAAGGGGAATGCAATGGGCTAAACAAAAAACTAGCTGGTATTCAATGCCTGCAAATGTGAGATATATTTTGTGAAAAGGAAAAGTGGTAATTACACTTGGTGATGAAGAAGAGCAGAGGGATGTGGGGGATACAGTTTTATAGGACAGTAAAAACAGCAAAGGCTGTTAAAAACTAATGGAATTCTGGACCTCATCACAAACAGGATAGAACATAAAAGTCAAAAGGTAATGATCAGCTCACATAAAACCTTAACAAGACCCTAGTTAAAATTCTGCATGCAGCATTGGACTCCATAAGGATATTTGTAGAAAGAGTATAACACAGGTTGGATTTCCAACTTTATGAAGAAATAAAAATGTGAAGAGTGAAAAAGTTGGTACTTATTACATTTAGAATAAAGGAATGATTTGATGGTTTATTAGTGTCACAAATAGGCTTAAATTAAAATTGCAAAGAGGTTAGTGTGAAAATCCTTGAGTCGCCACACTCCGCCATCTGTTCAGGTTCATTGAGAGAGAATTTATCACGGCCAACACACCTAACCAGCACATCTTTCAGACTGTGGGAGGAAATTGGAGCACCCAGAGGAAACCCACGCAGACACGAGGAGAACGTGCAAACCCACACAGACAGTGACCCAAGCCGGGAATCGAACCTAGGTTCCTGACGCTATGAAGCAGCAGTGCAAACCACTGTGCCACCCTCACCGGAGCAACAGCCCCTTTCTGTTAAAACACAGAACAGTTTGCAACCAGTATCTTTTATTTTTCTAACAGACAGCTAACCTACTATTTCCCATACTCTACGCCTATCTAACGAACCACTCCAGTTGTTTTTAAGAGCTGAGAATTTTGTGAAGAAGCAGAATGCCCTGGTCGTTAGCAGATAGTTAATGTTTGAAATCCAGCCAAAACAATTTTGCACAAGACTAGATTCTCAATTACAGACTGAAAACTTTAGACCCAACAATGATTGCACAAACTTTGGGCATGTCAGGGCTTCATGCAAACATGCTACCTGAAAAAAAAAGTGCTGGACATTTTTCTGAAGGACACTGCTTACAGGATAGAGATTTAAAATAAAACAGAATCAGAAAACACAAAGGCATGGGACTTCTGCAAAATCTGGCATGGAAAGTGATTGCAAATCTGAAATTAGCCAACAATTTAAAAAAAATTGTTTATTTCTCCTCCCAGATCACCTCTGATTTGATTTGTCACATGCATCGGATACAGTGAAAAGTATTGTTGCTTGCACATATACAGACCAAGCATACTGTTCATAGCGTATGCAAGGGAGAAGGAAAGAAGAGGGTACAGAATGTAGTGTTACAATCATAGCTAGGGTGCAGGGAAAGATCAGCTTAGTATATGGAAGGTCAATTCCATATTGACCTTCCATATTGAGGTGGAGCTGAGTCACGACAGATCAGCCATGATCTTATTGAATGGCGGGGCAGGCTCGAAGGGCCAGATGGCTTACTCCTGCTCCTATTTCTTATGTTCTTATGTTCTTATGTTCAATTCAAAAGTCTGATGGCAGCAGGGAAGAAGCTGTTCTTGAGTCGGTTGGTATGTGACCTCAGACTTTTTTGTCTTTTTCCTGACAGACGAGAATGTGCCCAAGGTGCGTGGGGTCCTCGATTATGCTGGCTGCTTTCCCGAGGCAGTGGGAAGTGTAGATGGAGTCAATGGATGGGAGACTAGTCTGTGTGATGGACTGGGCTACACTCACGACTCTTTGTAGTTTTTTTGCAGTCTTGGGCAGAGCAGGAAACCTACTAAAGTTTGATACAACCGGAAAGGATATTTACTGTGGTGCATCAGTAAAGCTTGGTGAGCATCATAGCTGACATGCTGAATTTCCTTAGCCTCCTGAGAAAGAGGTGTTGGTGGGCTTTCTTAATATAGCGTCAGTGTGGAGGGACCATGACAAGTTGTTGGTGATCTGGACACCGAGGAACTTGAAGCTCTCGCCCCTTTCCACTTCACTACCAATGATGTAGACAGGGGCATGTTCTTCTTTACACTTCCTGAAGTCGATGACTAAATCCTTTGTTTTGTTGACATTGAGGGAGAGATTATTGTCGTTGCACCAGTTTACCAGATTCTCTGTCTCATTCCTGTACTCTGCCTCATCACTGTTTGAGATCCGACCCACTACGATGGTGTCAGCAAAGCTGAAAATAATTGGGGGTGGGGGTGGGGAAGATAGGGAGAGAGAAAAGGAGACAGAGAGAGAGAGAGAGACAGAGAGAGAGAGAGAGAGAGACAGAGAGAGAGAGACACAGAGAGAGGGGGGGAGGAAGAGGAGGAGGAGCGAACGGGACAGAAGTAAGATTTAGAAAAGGAGAAGCAAGGGGGCGGGGGGGGAAGGTAAGAGAAGGGGCATAAAGTAGGGGAAATGAATGGAAAGAAAAATGAAGAAACACAACTAAGAAATAATAGGTAGGGAACAGTACAAAATTAAACAAAATAGAATGAAAACAAAGGGGATAAGATGGGGTACAGCAAATCATCTGAAGTTGTTGAATTCAATGTTGAGACCGGAAGGCTGTAAAGTGGCTAGCCAGAAAATGAGATATTGTTCCTCCAGTTTGCGTTGAGTTTCACTAGAACATTGCAACAGGCCAAGGACAGACGTGGGCATGAGAACAGGATCATGTGTTAAAATGGAAAGCAACCAGGTCAGGGTCCTGACTGCACACAGACTGAGGGTGCTCAGCAAAGCAATCACCAGTTTATGCTTGGTTTCTCCTATATAGAGGAGACCACATTGGGAACAGTGAATGCAATAAACCAAATTGAAAGAGGTGCAAGTGAAAATGGAATTAGAGTGGAACTTGGCCACATAGTAATATGTGTATAAGGAGAATAATAAGGGACTGAGGACCCAGCTTGGTCTGAGCATAGAACTTTTCTCTCCTCTTCAGTTATAACAGTATTTCAGACAAGTGTACACTTAATATGTTGAAGTCTGGGGAGATTTGGCAACAGCAACTTCACTGCACCTTGGGGATATCAGATGTGGGAAAGTTGAGAACAGCTGGGCACAATCCAAGTTAACGTCCTTCCAATCACTGGAAACAACATGCACAAGGTTGTGATTGAAGTCTTTATAGATCTGATTTTTTTTATTTACTTGACTTCCCACAGCACCACATTCACACTCTCCTTGACCCATATGTCAAAAAACATAGGCAAGAACTGATGTTTTAGCACTCAATGGTCCAATGCTCTAGTCAAACTAAAATACCTGACCTTTACTGTAACAACATTTCCCCATTATATAAAATTGGTGATTTTTTAAATATAGAAATAGGTTCAAAGTTCTTTTAATATATAAATGATTAAGCACTTATGAAATATTCAGCATGTCTTAAATGTGTTCAATCTTCTTCATAAAGTCAACAAGCCCAATTTCAATCTTGCAGCCTACTGAGATAAAGAGTCGCCAAACGACCCAATCACTCGCCTAGGCTAACTATGATTCCGGAGTTGAGAGCATTGGCTTATGAGGAGAGACTGAGTAGACTGGGGCTAGACACATTGAAGTTCAGAAGAATGAGGGGAGATCTTCAAGAAGTGTATATGATTATGAATGGAATAGATAAGAGAAGCAGGAGGGATGTTTCCACTGGCAGGAGAAACTAGCACTTAGGAGACATAGCCTCAAAATAAGGGGGAGCAGATTTAGGACAGAGTTGAAGAGGAACTTCTTCACCCAGAGCTGTGAATCCATGGAATTCCCTGCTCAGTGAAACAGTTGAGGCCATCTCACTGAATATTTTTAAGGCAAGGACAGATGAATTTTTTAACAATAAAGGAATTAAGGGTAATGGTGAGCAGGCAGGTAAGTGCATCGAGGCTGTGAAAAGATCAGCCATGATCATATTGGATGGCGGAGCAGGCTTGAGGGGCCAGATGTACTACTCCTGCTCCTAGTTCTTATGTTCTTTACCAGTGCACTATTGCCAAATCTAATCTCATTGTCAGCCAGTCTCCACGTATGACTCTTCTGGCAAGAGTCACTTGGATTGAGTTGATGATTCCATGTGAGATGTTTTTTCTTGTCCTAGCCCAGAGGATTGATGGTTGCATTATACCTGTGGTCCACACTATGCTCTGCGAATTAAGGGCCCACTTGTAGCATCTTTACCTGTCCAAAATGGCAGTAATTAAGGTCAGAATTACTGCAACTGAAGTACCAGGAGTAAAGGAAGACACAGTTTCTGTATGAGTGGTGTTGTCAAGATTAAGAGTTGGTGTCGGTCACAAAACTCCTTTAAATTTGAAATATTAGGCTGGAAAATAATGAATACTGAGATCAATGTGCTTGAAATGGCAACAAACGAATATTAGCAGGGATTACAGAAATAGGGTCTGGGTGAGATTGTGGTCAGTGCAGACTCGATGGGGCGAATGGCCTCCTTCTGTGAGGATTCTCTGATTCTTCAGAGTTAACTCCTCCCACATCTAGAAACCTACCATAGCCTGCATAAAGTGTTTTCCTATAGGCACTCTAGTGGGACTTCAAACAGTGCAACACAGACTGGTATTAGCACACACCCTCCCCCCCAATCTTCCAGGTGAATGCCACCTGGATTGTGTCAGTAGGAGAACCAGCAGATGCTGGTTTCAATCAGCAACACAAATGCACTGAGGGTGCAGGAGATGGCTTTTGCTCAGGGAAAAGCAGGATTCTCTTATTCTTTCAGGGTATGTGGGTGTCACTGGCAAGCCAGCATTTATTGCCCATCCTCTACTGCCCTCGAGAGGATGGTGGTAAGCCACTTTCTCAAAGTGTTGAAGTCCATACAGTTTGGGTACACCCACATGCTGGGGAATGATTTTGAACCACATCTATTCTTTCATAATGTTTAGTCACATCAAAGATTGGCAGAGGGCGTGTGACCAGAAATTGATATGTGGCACTATGGGGACCTGAAGAGAGAAAAGATAAAATGACCTGGAAGTTTTCCCAGCCCAAACTACAGTGTTCAGTCCTATGTGAGCATATATATCAAATACGTCCCAACACTTTTCCAAAAGCTACAGGTTAGTCTTTTCAGAATACAGTCCCTTAATGGGTTACACAACAGATGTAGTCTGCAATATAACCTATCAAGAGCCTATATTTTATAGCCATATACAAAATGTGGTGGCAATGTCATGCAGTAATTACATGACTAATGGAGGCCAATCTGACCTAGGCCTTCATGACAATAAATCATAGGGCTGACCAGGCCCAAGCCACTCATTCTTCATCCAACTTTAATGTTTGATGTAGTGCAAGCCAGTTAGAAGGTATAATAAGAACAGCGCTATAAAAGGACGCTTAATCAGAAAAGAGTAATTAATTCAGTCAAAGGCCAACATTAAGAGCAACATCATAACAAAATGTGAGTTAAGCGCTAGAAAAGTGGCTCAGAATGCTTGAATCTACTGGAAATCAGAAGTAAAATAAAGAATTGCTAGAAATACACAGCAGGTGGAAGATTATCATTTCCGACACACATCTTTTCCCAGTGTACGTACCATTCTGACAATGTAGACTACCTGGAACATAAACATGTCTTTTCTCTTTTCTGTCATGAACAGAACTGCTGTGCAGTTCCAGTATGGTTTCTTTACGAGGTTCTGGAATTAGTTATTTTGCTGTTACAAGAGGATCTCACTGGGGGTGGGTCTGGCAAAGAGGCAGCTGACAGCAAGTCGTCATAGGACCAAAATTACATTTCTCCTCAACGGAAACTGGAGGAACAGTGCCTCATCTTCTGATTGGGCACTTTACAACCTTCCAGACTGAACACGGAGTTCAACAACTTCAAAACATGAACTTTCCCCTTCACCTTCACCCCATTTCTATTTATTTTATTTCATTTTTTCTTTTCATCTCACTCATCCAATTTTATCACCTTTCATTCTCACTTCCATTCTTGCTCTCCACCTTGCCCCCGCTCCTCCCCACTAAAGCCTTCAGAGCAACTGCCACATCCCTCTGGCAGTGCCTCAACAATCTGTACCTTTGTTCTGCTTTCACACATTCTGATCGCTTCATGGGCACCTTACACTTAAGGGCGGCAAGGTGGCACAGCGGTTAGCACTGCTGCCCTACAGCATCAGGGAGTCGGGTTCGATTCCCGACTTGGATCACTGCCTATGTGGAGTTTGCATATTCTCTCCATGTCCATGTGGGTTTCCTCCTACGGTCCAAAGATGTGTGGGTTAAGTGGATTCGCCATGCTAAATTGCCCCTTCGTATCAGGGGTACCAGCTAGGATAACTGCATGGGGTTATGGGGATAGGTCTTGGGTAGGATATGGTTGATGCAGACCCAATGGGCTGAATGGCCTCCTTCTGTACTGTAGGATTCTATGATTCTCAATCTTCTTCATCATATTTACATGCCCTTTGTCCAATTACAGCAGCCCCACATAGTATAAATCTCTTCTGATTTTCTTTGCTCTTAGCTCCGATGAAGGTCATCCAGACTCGAAACGTTGGCTCTATTCTCTCCCCACAAATGCTGTCAGACCTGCTGAGATTATCCAGCATTTTCTCTTTTTATTACACTTTCCTTAACAAGTTTGGAATTTCTAAACTTTATTTTAGCGATCCCCCAGGCTGCTGGATCACATCCATTGAATTTATCCAGGCAGGAGCAGTTTAAACCAGATTTAAGTTGTAAGATTATTCAACTAGCTGCAACTATAACTGAATGCATAATGAATAGTTATTAGACAAAAAAAATCTAATATTGTGAAATGGCCACAGACAAAATCATGGATATGATCCTTTTTTCTTCGGCATCACTTAATTGACGGAATAGTTTTACGACAGGCATGCCAAAGCAAACACTAACATGGATAAGGAGATTGTGTTCTTATAATCTGTGCACACAGCAAAGAACTGACAGTTTCCCCAAGGCCTCGTGGGTGAAGACACTACCCCAAGGAGTATTGAGTCTCACAGGCCAGCAAGTACCAGCTTTGATTCGGTTCGGCACTATTTAAGGTTTCTTTAATGTTTGAACAAAGAAAATTACAGCACAGGTAAAGCCTTTCAGCCTCCAAGCTTACACCAATAATGCTGCCTGACTAACTAAAACCCTCTACCCTTGCGGAGACCATATCTATCAATTGCCGTCCTAGTCATGTATTTGTCAAGAAGCCCCTTAAAAGTCACTATTGTATCTGCTTCCACTACTTCCCCTGGCAGCAAGTTCCAGGCACCCACCACCCTCTGTAAAAAAACTTGACTAGTACATCTCCTTTAATCCTTGCCCCTCACATCTTAAACTTGCGCTGTCTAGTAATTGACTCTTCCACCCTGGAAAAAAGCTTTGGACACTGTGTCCAAGCCCCTCGTAATCTTGTAGACTTCTATCAGGTCGCCCCGCAACCTCTGTTGTTCCAGTGAGAACAAACTTCTCCAACCTCATCTCATAGCTAATGCCCACCAAACCAGGCAGTTTGCTGAGAGTCTTTAGCAGAACAGCACTCTTATCAGAGATCTGTCATTTCTTTTGCACTGCTACTTCTCCCAACAATACTACAGTCAGCAGAACATGACAAAGAGAAATGCAACTCTACATGGCTGGTAACGCTGCCTATGTCTCCCTGGAAAGATTGCAGTTTGTTAGGTGTGGAAGGAACAAGGTCTGCGAGAAAAGCATTGGATTAAATAAATTGGATAGCGATAAAGGGCCTGGTGAGAGACAGAGTCTCCCAATTCCTAACATGAAGAGTGATCTAGCCCCACTGGTATAAATAGCAGTCCAACAAAAGTTTGCAACACATGGAAAACGAGGTCACCGCTGCCATGGGAACAATAAAGTCATATTTATTTCCAATGCAGCCAATGGTAAGAGAGCAACCTATTTACATCAGGTGCACTCTTCTTCAGCTAAACAGAACTGAACAGTATTTGAGGTGCTACAATTCAAATCATTTATGGGCAGAGAAGTAAGTCACCGGGTAAAAAAACAAGATGGGCATTTTCTTTTTTCATGATGTCTGCAAGGAGGAGTAAAAAAGGTGGAGACACGACGAAAGCAGAAGATAAAACCGTGCTGCAGACTAAAAAAGAAAATGATCTAATTAAAACAAACTGCAACGCAACAAGCCTGAGCAGGCTCGGTAATGTAAAACAAAATCCCAAGGCATTAACCCAATGAATGCCAGATTTACAAAATCACTTCTTTAAAAGTCAAGCATTTATTCAAACTACAAAGGCAGACATTTGTGTGTGTTTTTTCCAACTCCAAGTCATAGGTTTGTAGAGTATTTGGTTATGGATTTACTGTAGAAAGCACAAGCTACACAAACCAAATTCTGAGCAGTGGCTATGCTTTTGCCAGTTATTAGCAAGAAAAAAATCTTTATTTTTAACAATAATGTCAAAACTTTGTGACAACTGTTAATTTTAGGTTCCAAGATGACTATGTTTTTTTAATTCATGGGACATGGACGTCGCTGGCTGGGCAACATTTATTGCCCATCCCTTGTTCAGAGAGCAGCTGAGAGTCAACCATGTTGCTGTGACTCTGGAGTTACACGTAATAAGAAGTCTCACAACACCAGGTTAAAGTCTAACAGATTTATTTGGCAGCACTAACTTTCGGAGTCTCAGGGTCCTTCATCAAGTGAGTGAGGACTTGTGTTCTCAAATATACAGACACAAGCTCAATTTACGAGATAAAGATAGTAGCCAATCATTATCTTGTAAATTGAGTTTGTATCTATATATGACCTGTGTGAGAACACAAATCCTCACTCACCTGATGAAGGAGCCTGAGACACCGAAAGCTTGCGCTGCCAAATAAACTTATTGGACTTGCTTTAACTTGGAGTTGAGACTTCTTACTGTGCTTACCCAGGTCCAACACCGGTATCTCCACAGGCCAGACCAGGTAAGAACAGCAGGTTTCCTTCCCTAAGGGACGTTAGTGAACCAGATGGGTTTTTCCTGACAATGGTTTCATGGACACCAGT
Organism: Prionace glauca; assembly: GCA_037974335.1. Classification (NCBI taxonomy): domain Eukaryota; kingdom Metazoa; phylum Chordata; class Chondrichthyes; order Carcharhiniformes; family Carcharhinidae; genus Prionace; species Prionace glauca. Next base: position 13,317,817 of record CM075754.1, read on the forward strand.
AGATTCTTAATTCCAGATTTTTTTTATTGAATTCAAATTCCACCCTGTGCTGTGGTGGGATTCAAACCTAGGTCCCCAGAACATTAACTGAGTTTTTAGATTAATAGTCTAGCGATAATACCACTAGGCCATACTCCCCTGTATCTTTTAGCTTCTAAAATTATTATGCTTCGGCACAGTGGCTTTAAATTTAGGTTAAATGATGGGGAGATGGTGTTGTGCAACCTGTTCTATAGTGTGCATGGGTGATTTGATTGTTAGACATCAAGGGAATACCCAGATTGTTTTACTGAGGGGGAAGTGCAAGGTATTTACACTTTGGAGACAATGGCCACAGTCTCTGAGTACTCCTGAATCTTCCAAACTCCCAAAAGTGTTATAATTACTGAGATGTTAAAAGGTGGTGCTGTAAACTATTCATTGACTTCAATGATGAATGGGAGTTGGGATCAAAGGTAACTAATCAGCATTTCTACTTAGATACAATGTTGATGTGTTTCACATTGCCCAAGGGGGAGAGGATAGATGAAGACATTTTATGCTGAGGATACAGGTTTCCCTATAAACCCATAAATATCACAGACAGACAGCAGTCTGGGCTTGTGTAGTCTGTAGACATTTGAGATTAAGAGCACGAGATAGAAATAGCCAAGCGTGTACTTTAAGCAGGCAAAATTGTGGCTTTATTGTCATCATGTTAAAAACCGACTCAAAAACAGCTTCTTCCCTGCTGCTGTCAGATTTTTGAACCTCTCGTTAAGTTGATCTTTCTCTACACCCTAGCTATGACTGTAACACTACATTCCATACTCACTCCTTTCCTTCTCCACGAACAGTATATTTTGTCTGCAGAACGCACAAGAAACAATACTTTTCACTGTATACTAATACATGTGACAATAATAAATCAAATCAAAAATCTTCACGCAGAACAGATGTGGCAGCGCATACTCAGATTGAAATGTGAGTTTGTGAAGATTTAGAGAAGGCGTGAAGATTTAGAGAAGGCGTGAAGATTTAGAGAAGGCGTGAAGATTTACCTAGCTTGGAGTTAGAGAAAGGTAGTGAAAAATAGTTCTGGGGTTAGAGGATATAAGAACATAAGAAATAGGAGCAGGAGTAGGCCATCTGGCCCATCAAGCCTGCCCCGCCATTCAATAAAATCATGGCTGATCTGTCGTGGCTCAGCTCCACATTCCCGCCCTCTCCCCATAACCCTTAATCCCCTCTCTTATCAAAAACCCATCAACCCGCTTCTTGAAAATATTTAGCGAGGTAGCCTCCACCACTTCAACGGGCAGAGAATTCCAGAGATTCACCACCCTTTGAGTGAAGAAATTCTTCCTCACCTCCATTCTAAACCACCCCCCCTCTTTATCTTGAGGCTGTGCCCCCTAGTCCTACTGTCCTTTCTGAGCGGGAAGAGTCTCTCCACCTCTATCCTATCCATCCCATTCATCATCTTATACGTCTCAATGAGATCTCCCCTCATTCTTCTAAACTCCAACGAGTACAAGCCTAGTTTATTCAGCCTCTCCTCACAGCTCAACTCCCTCAACTCCGGCATCAGCCTAGTAAACCTCCTCTGCACTCCCTCCAAGGCCAAAATATCCTTGCTTAAGTACGGCGCCCAAAACTGCACACAGTACTCCAGTTGCAGCCTCACCAATGCCCTATATAGCCGCAGCAAGACCTCCCTACTTTTATATTCAATCCCCCTCGCTATGAAGGCCAGCATCCCATTCGCCTTCCTGACCACCTGTTGCACCTGCAAGCTGGGTTTTCGCGACTCATGCACAAGGACCCCGAGGTCCCTCTGCACTGTCGCCTCCTGCAGTTTTTCACCACGTAAGTAATAATCCTTCCTACCATTATTCCTACCAAAGTGGACAACCTCACATTTACCAACAGTAAATTCCATTTGCCAGTTCCTGCCCATTCACCCAGCCTATCTAGATCCGTCTGCAGACTCTCCACACCCTCCGCACAATTTGCTGTTCCACCAATCTTGGTGTCATCAGCAAATTTCGACACCATACACTCGGTTCCCTCCTCCAGATCATCTATATAAATGGTAAATAGCTGAGGCCCCAGCACCGACCCCTGGGCACTCCACTAGTCACCAACCACCAATCCGAATAGCACCCGTTGACCCCCACTCTCTGCCTCCTATTTGACAACCAGTCCTCTATCCACGCTAACACCCTACCCCAACTCCATGTCCCCTGACCTTCTGCAATAACCTCTTGTGAGATACCTTGTCAAACGCCTTCTGAAAATCAAGAAAGACCACATCCACCGGCTCTCCTCTATCCACCGCCCTAGACACATCCTCATAGAACTCCAGTAAATTTGTCAGACACGACTTCCCCTTAACGAAACCGTGCTGCGTCTGCTCTATCAAGCAACTCCTCTCAAGATGCCTCGCTATTTCCTCCGATATCCAGCTGGGAAAGTAAAAATGAAGCAAGCCATTGGGAGCTGAGAATTTTAGACTGGTTTCTGGAGGATGAAGGGTCAGCTTAAAAGGACTGTAATGTACGACTGTATCAGGAGATTTTTGCTCAAAAGTTAAATGGGGAATTTCTTCTCTGTGGTTAAAAGTACAAGTTGCTTACAAAAACAGTGTTTGGTCAAGTGCCTTTGTGATTTATTACAATGAAATGGTTAAAAAAAAAAGTGAAATCTTGACACGTCATTCTTTCGGCTAACAACTGAAAGTTTGAATTTCTCTTTAAAAGTTATCAGGGATCAGAACAAAACTGGGAGATCTTTGGGGGATTCCAAAAACACATGATAAGGTGAATACATTGGGATTTTTAAAATTTTTAAACAAACAAGATTTCACAGTAACTATTGCTGTATTCATTGTAAAGTTAAAAAACAGTTATGTCTATTCCAGAAGCTTTCCTCAAAATAATTTTTTTTGCAATAGTTAGCAAAGATCAATTTAAAAGCAGTGCCAGAAAAGTTGGGAAATAGGAGTTAAAAGGAGGTCCTGTGACAATAGAAATAGTTCAAGTTATTGGCTCAAGATTGGGTTCAAATCCCGACTTGGGTCACATGTGTGGGGTTTACACATTCTCCCTGTGTCTGCATGGGTTTCCTCTGGGTGCTCTGGTTTATGCCCACAGTCCAAAGATGTGCAAGTTAGATGGGTTGGCCATGCCTAATTCTCCCTCAGTGTACCCGAACAGGTGCCAGAATGTGGTGACTAGGGGACTTTCACGGTAACTTCATTGCAGTGTTAATGTAAGACTACTTGTGACTAATGAATAAACTTTAACTTTTAACATCTGAACCTTGAGGAAAGAAAATAATCTAGATAAAACACAGCTCAAGTTAGCTAGGCTAAAAGCACATCACTGCAGATGCTGGAAGTCTGAAATAAGAGCGGAAAGTGCTGCAAAACATTGGCAAGTCTGGCAGCATCTGTGGAGAGAGAAACAGATTTGATGTTGAGTCCAATATGACTCTCCTTTGGAACTTGCTGCCAGGCATGCAGAGTTCTTGCAGCACTTTGTTTGTATTCAAGTTGGCTAAGATTCAATTACAAATGAAGCAACATGAACTTGAAAGGAAAAGAAAAAACAAGAGGGATGTATATAAAACCCAGCTCAGAACCGTCTTATAGCTGAGATTACAAGCCCCGACCTATAGCATGGTATGTTGCAGCATGGTATGTAGTAACCACAACACTTTTGAGCCACTTGTTATCTTTTTGAAGTATTCTGCTCTTAAAAATCTGGGACCAGGATTCAAATCCAACCCACCTCTACACTGCCTAATATAGATCCTAACCAACGTTCCTATGCTCTGACCCAACTTCTTCAAACTGAATAATAATTGACCTTTAATTTAGTTCCTCTTGGTGGGATTTTGTTATGTGCAAAATGACTGCTTTGCATTTCTGCTTTGCGTACTTCAAAAGTAACTTGCTATCTGCAAAGAATGGGGAATTTTTACAAGAGACAATATAGATATCAATCTTTTCCATGAGAAAGAGAGTTTGGTCAATCTCAACTTCAAACAGGTGGGAGGTGCACAAAACTGCCCCTGCAATTTCACATAGTGAGGGACCTTATTCAGAAATGCGAGCACATTGGCTGGTGTTGGTATTTACATAGCATATACAGCACAGAAAAAGTTTAAAAAAAAAACATGGTGCCTTCACACTCTCAGGATATCCCAAAGCACTAAACACAAATTATTTTTTAAACCATAGTATTGCACATTGGGCAGCCAACTTGTACTCAGCAAGGTTCCAAAAGCAGCAGAGAGATAAATGACCAGCTAAATCCACTTGCAATAACGTTGATTCAGGGATAAATATTACCCATTAAACCAGTACGTCATGAGAACTGACAAATCAGTGCTCGGTTTAACACTGCATCCAAAACTTGGCATCTTCCAGCAAAGCATTCTCACAAAGTCTAAATTAGGTCAAATCATCACAGTGAGCTCAAGCCCATACTCTCCAGCTCCAACTCAGGGTTTTATACTACTGAGCCACACAGACACGCGGTTGCATTATTTGCTTACCAACAGGTTTTACATCTTGACTTAGAGGTTTTCTAACTAAACAGCTCAATGCAAAGCAGGTTCCTAGATCAGGAAAAAATAGATAGACAAAAAAGTGTTTTGAGGGAGGAACAAGTAACTGGGTTAATCTTTACTGTAATGTTACTTTGATCAAACCTTTGGTACTTAGGGATTGGTACTGAAGAGTGTAAAGACTCTCCCCTCCACCTCCCCATAGAAACAAAAGCAGTAGCCATTCTACGGTTCCAGCCAGCTCCACTATTCATTTCGATCAAGGCTGATCATCAAGTTCAACATCCTGATCCCCCCCCCCCCCCGCCCCCCCCCAAGAGCTATATCTAATTGTTTCTTGAAATCACATATTTTGGCCTCAACTATTTTCTGTGATAGTGAATTCCACACATTCATGACTCTCTGGATGATGAAATTTCTCCTCACCTCGGTTATCCTCAAACTCTGACCCCTAGTTCTGGACTCCCCCACCATTGGGAACATTCTTTCTGAATCTACCGTCTAATCCTGTTAGAAAATTCTAAGTTTTTATGAGATCCCCTCACATTCTTCTAAATTCCAGTGAATATAATCCTGACCGACTTGGTCTCTCCTCATATGACTTTCGCTGAACTCTTCCTTAGCAAGGACATCCTTCTTCAAATAAGGAAGTGATAAGTTCTAGAACGTGGATGGATTAGAAACTTGAAATGAAGGAAAAGGATGAAAGGTCACTCAAGAATCATGTGCCATTACTAACAAACAGCCACAGAATACTACTGGCAATTGCTGGAATAATGCAGATCTGCGCAAGATCTCAACCAGAACATATTGTGTGGAAATCAAAAGAACGTGGGGAAAAGTTGCAAACATTTCTAACCTCTGCCAAAATCAGAAACAATGCATGAAGTCAGACATGTTCTGAGGAGATCCATCAAAGATGCCAAAACACAGGACCAGATCAAACTAGAGTCCAGGGTGGAGAATTGCTCTCGCTGACCTCTTGTCCAAACTCGGCATAGATATGATCTATAATGACGAGACGGAGTACAGGAAAGCGGTAGAGAATCTGGTGAACTGGTGTGATGATAATAATCTCTCCCTCAATGTCAACAAATTGAAGGAGTTAGTCATCGACTTCAGGAAGTGTATTGGAAGACATGCCCCTGTCCATATCAAAGGGGATGAAATAGAAATGGTCAAGAGTTTCAAATTTTTAGGTGTCCTGATCCCTCCATGCCAACTCAACAGTTATGAATGCCTACCAAAGCCACTAATTTCTCAGAAGACTATGGAAATTTTGTATATTCATTATGACTCTCACCAACTTTTACAGGTGCATCATAGAAAGCATTCTTTCTGGTTATATTGCAGCTTGGTATGGCTTTTGCTCTATCCAAGACTTCAAGAAACTAAAAAGTTTATGAAGGAAGCCCAGTCCATCACTCAAACCAGTCTTCCATCCATTGACACTGTCTACACTTCCCGTTGCCTTGGAAAAGCACTCAGCGTAATTAAGGACCCCACACATCCTGGACATTCTCTCTTCCATCGGGAAAAAAATACAAATGTCAACCAACTTAAGAACAGCTTCATCCCTGCTGCCCTCAGACTTTTGAATGGACCTCCTTGCATTAAGTTGATCTTTCTCTACACCCTATGACGGTAACACTACATTCTGCACTCTCTCCTTTCCTTCTCTATGAATGGTAAATCAAAATTTAGACGCAGACGCAGCACGGTTTCGTTAAGGGGAAGTCGTGTCTGACGAACTTATCGGAGTTCTATGAGGATGTGCCTATGGCGGTGGATAGAGGAGAGCCGGTGGATGTGGTCTTTCTTGATTTTCAGAAGGTGTTTGACAAGGTGCCTCACAAGAGGTTATTGCAGAAGGTCAGGGGGCATGGAGTTGGGGGTAGGGTGTTAGCATGGATAAAGGATTGGCTGTAAAATAGGAGGCAGAGAGTGGGGGTCAATGGGTGCTATTCGGATTGGCGGTTGGTGACTAGTGGAGTGCCCCAGAGGTCGGTGCTGGGGCCTTAGCTATTCACCATTTATATAGATGATCTGGAGGAGGGAACCGAGTGTATGGTGTCGAAATTTGCAGATGACACCAAGATTGGTGGAACAGCAAATTGTGCGGAGGGTGTGGAGAGTCTGCAGAAGGATCTAGATAGGCTGGGTGAATGGGCAGGAACTGGCAAATGGAATTTACTGTTGGTAAATGTGAGGTTGTCCACTTTGGTAGGAATAATGGTAGGAAGGACTATTACTTACGTGGCGAAAAACTGCAGCATGCAACGGTGCAGAAGGACCTTGGGGTCCTTGTGCATGAGTCGCAAAAACCCAGCTTGCAGGTGGTCAGGAAGGCGAATGGGATGCTGGCCTTCATAGCGAGGGGGATTGAATATAAAAGTAGGGAGGTCTTGCTGCAGCTATATAGGGCACTGGTGAGGCCGCAGCTGGAGTACTGTGTGCAGTTTTGGTCGCCGCACTTACGCAAGGATACTTTGGCCTTGAAGGGAGTGCAGAGGAGGTTTACTACGCTGATTCCGGAGTTAAACTATGAGGAGACGCTGAATAAACTACGCTTGTACTCGTTAGAGTTTAGAAGAATGAGGGCAGATCTCATTGAGACGTATAAGATGTTGAATGGGATGGATAGGATAGAGGTGGAGAGGCTCTTCCCGCTCAGAAAGGACAGTAGGACTAGAGGGCACAGCCTCAGGATAAAGGGGGGAGGCGGTTTAGAACCGAATTGAGGAGGAACTTCTTCACTCAAAGGGTGGTGAATCTCTGGAATTCTCTGCCCGTTGAAGTGGTGGAGGCTGCCTCGCTCAATATTTTTAAGACGCGGGTTGATAGGGTTTTGATAGGCAAGGGGATTAAGGGTTATGGGGAGAGGGCGGCAATGTGGAACTGAGCCACAACAGATCAGCCATGATCTTATTAAATGGCGGGGCAGGCTCGAGGGGCTAGATGGCCTACCCCTGCTCCTATTTCTTATGTTCTTACAAGCCCTAACAAGGTGCGGACCTACAATTTGCTTTATTCTATTTAGCTCATTTATGTTATTAAACTGCTACGTTAAAAACGAAAATGCTATTTACTTAATTCCATGGACATAATAACAACCATTTCAAATAGGTACCAAGATGTCTTTATATAAAGGAAAGTACCTTGCATTTATATTTCACCTTTCACATTCCCAAAGGAAGACTCAAAGCACATGGCAGTGAACTGAATTATTTTGAAGCGTAATCACTGTTGTAATGTTGGTAAGCAACAGCTAAATTATACACATCAAGATGAATGGCCAGATAATATTTTGGTGATATCTGAGGAAGGCATATTGGCCAGGACATTGGGAAGACTCCCCTGCACGTCTTGGAATAGTGCCAGAGAGTCTTTCACATTTGCCAATGAGAACAATTAGGGCCTCAACTCAGGCGGTGCTTGTAGACAATGCTGAACTGACGTATCAGTCAAGAGAATTTCAACAAGTATTGAGTTCTAAACCGATTAGCTTAAAATTCAACTTAATTTTGCCATGGGCTATCTTTATTGTACTCATTGGGGAAACGGTGCCAAGAAGCAGAATCACCCACGTCACGCAATACGTATCCATACTAATCCCGCCTAGGCAAGGATGACATCCGGTTCAATATGAAGTCAAATGGTCTCTATAATCGATCAATTTAGCTAAGTAGGCATAATATTGGTTAGATGTGAAGTAAAGCTCATTTTAAACCACCACAGTAGAAATATTGGCAACAACAAACCCAAGATGAGGCGCAATGACTCATCTTGTCAGCTTGGTCTTGTTTGTCTCCCTTGTGGGGACCTCGAATGGGATTCAGTTGGTTTTTAAACTTGGTTTTTGGGGCAAGCAAGGAATGGATTTGGGTCTGCCTGGTCCATTCTGAGCACTGGCTTTGTAACCTTAAGAATGAAGTAAAAAATTAATAATCATAACAGGAGTTATTTATTTTGAGTATTTGATCACATTAAAGAACTCAAATCTTCTTTGGTCCTAGCTATTAAATGAATTCATCAAATTGTTGTCCTTACTGTCCAATGCCATGAAGGTTCCATATATATTGTCGTCTGTATCTTGATTGGAGGATGATGTCTATGTCAGATTCTGAGTTTCTGTCCTGCGCCTTCATGTGACTGAAACTGTCCCATTCCCAACCTACAGACCTGGGAGCACATGGGGCAGAACGTCCCCTGGGACAGCAAGATCAGGAGTGCAGCATTTACTTCCTTTTCTGCCGTCGCTTTAAGAACATAAGAACTAGGAGCAGGAGTAGGCCATTTAGCCCTTCGAGCCTGCCCCGCCATTCAATAAGATCATGGCTGATCTGTTGTGGCTCAGTTCCACTTTCCCGCCCTCTCCCCATAACCCTTAATCCCCTCTCTTATCAAAAACCCATCAACCTGCGTCTTAAAAATATTTAGCGAGGCAGCCTCCACCACTTCAATGGGCAGAGAATTCCAGAGATTCACCACCCTTTGAGTGAAGAAGTTCCTCATCAACTCCGTTCTAAACCGCCCCCCCCTTTATCTTGAGGCTGTGCTCCCTAGTCCTACTGTCTTTTCTGAGCGGGAAGAGTCTCTCCACCTCTATCCTATCCATCCCGTTCATCATCTTATACGTCTCAATGAGATCTCCCCTCATTCTTCTAAACTCTAACGAGTACAAGCCTAGTTTATTCAGCCTCTCCTCATAGCTCAACCCCCTCAACTCCAGTATCAACCTAGTAAACCTCCTCTGCACTCCCTCCAAGGCCAAAATATCTTTGCGCAGGTGCGGCGCCCAAAACTGCACACAGTACTCCAGCTGCGGCCTCACCAATGCCCTATACAGCTGCAGCAAGACCTCCCTACTTTTATATTCAATCCCCCTCGCTATGAAGGCCAGCATCCCATTCGCCTTCCTGACCACCTGCTGCACCTGCAAGCTGGGTTTTTGCGACTCATGCACAAGGACCCCGAGGTCCCTCTGCACTGTCGCCTGCTGCAGTTTTTCGCCACTTAAGTAATAGCTTTAACTTTGTTGTGACTCAAGGTATGAAGCAGCTCAATGGACAACTTGTCACCATTTTGAGCAATTGATAGAAAACTCATTCCAGTCTTCAATGGCACACCCCAAGGAGAGCTTCAGAGTGTCTTGGAAGCATTTTATTTGTTCTCCTCTGGAACATTGACTAATGGAAATTTGGGAAAACAGGATCTGGTGGGGGAAACACTTTTCAACCATCGGGACAATAAGAACATAAGAAATAGGAGCAGGAGTAGGCCATCTGGCCCTTCGAGCCTGCCCCGCCATTCAATAAGATCATGGCTGATCTGTCGTGACTCAGCTCCACCTTCCCGCCCTCTCCCCATAACCCTTAATCTCCTCTCTTATCAAAAACCCATCAACCCGTTTCTTAAAAATATTTAGCGAGGCAGCCTCCACCACTTCAACGGGCAGAGAATTCCAGAGATTCACCACCCTTTGAGTGAAGAAGTTCCTCCTCAACTCTGTTCTAAACCGCCCCCCCTTAGAGTGTCCATTCCATCAAGTTTGTCTGTGAGCATGGCTTCAGAAAAAAAGGGCATTAGCATTTATTTGATAGTCGTCCTATTGAATCAGGAAGATGAGGTGGAGGCATTGCTGATAGAATTTCTTTAGAGTTCTCATGTGTTGTTAATACACTGTCCAAATCTCTCTGTAGTACAGGGATGGCGATGACAATAGCTCTATATACCAGGGCAAAACTTTCTAACTTCTTTATGGCATAGTGGTGCAGCAAGCACGAAAAACAGTAGGGGTTGGGGGGGGGTCTGGGCACAGGTCCCAAAGGTGGCTTCCTCTGCCATATTTTTAGCCACTCTGTGCAAAAAAGGTGATGATCAGTTCCAAGACGTAATACTGGCGGGGTGGGCAATGATTTAAGTTTTTAAAAGATCAAGGGTATCCAATTTAAAAAAAAAATCCCTTGTCCACACAACACCCCTCTCTCCCGACCATGAACTTTACCTGTGCCCCACCCCTCACCCTTGCCACGAAGGAGCATGGACACACAACCACCTCTCTTGCAACGATCCCCCCCCTCCACCCCCAACAATAAAAAACTCTCCATGCCAGGGGGCAGTGTCAGGATACTGCCTTGGCATAAGCCCACCTCCAGGGGGCTATACTCATCTCTGGCGGATTCTGCTCACCAGGTACATGTTGTAGGGGACTTGTGTGTTTCACTATGAATGGTCAATCCAATACAAGAGGGGAGATTATCAGGCACAAAGGCCTGACAATGACATTCAAATCAATGCAAATAGGGATCCTGATAGGCAGGGTTTCCATCACGTCATATGCAGGGATGGCAGCACGCGCGGCCGGGGGGGTGGGGGTGTGTGTGTGTGTGTGCGCGGAAACAACAATCGATCAATTAGGGAAATCCTGTTGCTTGTTGGCACAAATTGCATTTTCAATCTCTTGCGAGCTTTTGCATACTTGTCGCTATTTGTACCTATGGCAAATAGAGGTGCAAAATCTCAGCCTCGGACTATTGCTATGGCATAGGAGGTTTTTAACTGTCAGACAGTCGCTACAGTAGTTTGTAGAAGGCTAGCTGATCTGGCAGAGCTGATCCAGTGTTGGATCTCTACACCCACTGGTGGCCCTTTGGCCGAGGTAATGGGAAGTGCTCAACATATTTCAGCATCTCTCCTTCAACATATATGACAGGTGGAATATTTGGCTGTGCAGACATGAGTTGGTATACCAGTTTTGTTTTGGCAACAATCTAGGATGGACTGGAGTGTATTATAAGCAGAAGGAGTAGAAGTGGGTCATTTGGCTCTTTGAGCCTATTCTGCCATTCAACCTAATCATGGCTGATCCTCAATCTCAGTGCCATACTCCAATACTCTTCCCACATATTCTGAGATTGAAAATGGCTTGCAAATCTGATGTAGAGTGGACAACAACACAGCAGTCATCCACAAGCTGTAGATCATGTATCTGTATGGTGATCAGTTTAGTTTTGGCATGTAGGTGACTGAGGTTAAAGAGTTTTCCATCTAGGCGACAATAGGGATGGGTAATAAACACAGATCTAGTCAGCAACACCCACATCCCATAAATGAATAATAAAAAAAAAACACTCACACCATAGGGCATTGATCTTTGATGAGGTGACTAGCCAATGTCAGATAGATTGGAAATAGTATGGGGGCTGTCACATTCCATTACTTGACCCTGATCAGGGACATTAATGTGCCTGTTTCAGTTCTCCATGGAAGACAGTTGCAGTCATGTCATCATGACACAATCAAAGGATTGTGATAAAGTCTCTTGGACATCCCACTCATTGGAGCACAATCCACAGAACGTCACGATCAGAGAGTCAAATGCTTCGGTTGGGTTGATGAATGTACCAAAGAGTTCCTGGTTTTGTTCTGGATATACTACTTGGATTTGCCTGGGAACAAAAAGCATGTTGAAAGGTTCCTCTGGCTGGTCAAAAGCCATGCTTTGCCTTTGGGAAGATTTTCGTAGCCACAGAGAGTAGATAATTCAGAATAACACATGCCAGGATTTTCCTTGCTATGCACAAGTGGGAAAACCTCAAATGCATGATTTATCTCCTTTCTTGAAGATAGTTACTGTAGTCACGTTCCTAAAATCGCTTGGAGGAATTTGTGTGGGTGTGTGTGTGTGTGTGTGCGGGGCAGAATCATTGGTGCTTCATCCATGGATTCTATCTCAGAGGACTGGGGTAAATGGTCCGGAGAGTAGCAGCTACCACTGGGCATTTGTTCACAGTCCAAGGAGTTATTGAAAAATGTTCTTTGGAGCGTTGACAGGTGAGCAAAGGGAACATTGTCCATTCAGCCTTGGTCTATAGATGGTCCTGGCTTTCATATGACATGATGGTGAGCATCCTGCTGGATCTGTCAAGCTTTTTCTTAGAAGTAAAAGTTTATTTATTTGTCACAAGTAAGGCTTACATTAACACTGCAATGACGTTACAATGAAACATTCCTAGTCGCCACACTCCAGTGCCTGTTTGGGTCAATGCACCTAACCAGCACATTTTTCGGACTGTGGGAAAAACCCACGCAGAGAGAACGTGCAAACTCCACACAGACAGTGACACAAGCCAGGAATTGAATCTGGGTCTCTGGCACTGTGAGGCAGCAGTGCTAACAACCTTGCCGCCTCATTTTTCTCACTACATGTCCTTTATCTTCTGGATTTGTCTTTGGGCATCAATCTCAAGCTGTTGGAATAGTACTTTCTTCACTTTAGAAGTTGTGCTTTATTGTCAGGCAGTGAGAGATTTGCGCTTTTTTTCTAATAGGTTACATACAGCATTGTTTCCAGCTAACTAGCCCTGGTGTCGCTAATGCTCAAAATCAATGGGCCAGGGCACTGTCATTTAATATAGCTGACTTTTAATCCCACTTCTCTGGAATTGGGTTGGATGTATGAAGATTTACCAGGGTTGGTATTGAGCTGCACTTGAAATTCCCCCCTTCAATCAAGCTGCTTTAGGGCTGAGACATTAATCCTCTTCCTCTTGGACTTTGTACTGTATTGGTGCCAAGTGGTTCTGCACCGTATGAACTAATCTATGATTTGTCCAACAAAGCATGGACCCCCCTCCACAGATTGAGTGATACAGACATCACTTAGATTTTTGACCCGAACGATGACATAATCCACAAGGTGGCAACGCTTTGATCGATGAAGCTTGCACACGGTTTTGCACTTTTCCTTCTGGTGAAAGTGGATGTTTGTTATAAAAGGAGGCCAGGCTGAGGGATCATTTGCATTGGTTTTCTTCATCCCACTTTTCCCCAAAAGGTGACATCAGAATCATGACAAATCCTGATTAAAGTTCCCCAGGAGGATAATTATTTTTCTCTTTTTGGACGGATTTAACATTAGAATTGAACTTTTCCTTAACATTGTCATCAGAGAATCATGTATCAAGGCATAAAGCTGATGACAACATCATATTAATTAAGGCTAAGCTGTAGGTGAAATGTCACAAGCTTTTCACTTAGACAGCTGAGGAGTTCTGGCAATGTGTTCAAGACCTTATTCCAGATGGCAAAACCAACTACGGACATGATAGTCCATCAGCCTTTCCTTATCCAGTGGAAGGCATATTCCTGTTTATTCCATCAACTGCCCCTCACGCAGGAAGATGAGTCTCACTGAGGGCAGGCTCTCAATTTGGAGTTTTCATAGCTAACGAGATACAATCGCTGACTTTCTTTCCAGATGGTCACTCGAGATTACCCATGAGTAATCTAACATTCCAAGTCGTATTTGACCATAAAAATGGTGATACTGCAGGGTATAGAATCAGACAGTTCAGAAGACCATTCGGCCAATCAAGTCTGCACCAACCATAATCTCACCCATCCCCACAACCCCATGTATTTACTCTAGCTAGTCCCTCTGATACTAAGGGCAATTTAGCATGGCCAATCAGCCTAATTCGCGCATTTTTGGAGTGGGAGGAAAGCAACATAGAAAAGGGGGGAACTTGCAAACTCTAATGTCACACGGGGCCGGAATTGAGCCTGGATCCCTGGTTCTGAGAGTCAGCAGTGTTAATACTGTGCCACTGTGGAGATGCCGGCATTGGACTGGGGCAAGCACAGTAAGAAGTCTCACAACAGGTTAAAGTCCAACAAGTTTATTTGCTAGCACAAGCTTTTGGAACTTTGCTCCTTCTTCAGGTGAGTGAGTGAGGAGCATTACTCCTTCTTCATTCACTTAAAGGAGGAGTAACACTCCAAAAGTTGTGCTACCAAATAAACCTGTAGGACTTTAACCTGGTATTGAGAGACTTCTTACTATGGTTCTCCAGCCAGGAGAAGCTCAGACAGCCTAATTTTAGGGCACCTTTTCAAGGTCCTTCCACATGCGGGGTGAGCAGAGGGTGTCCTGAAGAGGACTGAACAGTTATTGATACTGCTGCCCAAAACCACCTTTATCCCAACACAAAGGCCCACCCATCTTCACATATCAGTCACCTGTGTGCAAATTCATGAGAGTGTCTCTCAGATTCATAGCCCTGTCTCCTTCACCATCACCACAGGACTTGGCAGATAGACCCTAACAGGAGCTTACACATGGTGTTGTTTAACATGGAGACATTGGGCAATGGCATTATCCATATGATTTGATGGGTTGGTCATATATTGGTGATGCGTTGAACCACAATGACTGGAACCACACCTTCACTGCAGTCTTCTTCTGCCTTTGCAGCTGATGAGACGTCCATTGTCTGTACTGCCATTGCGGACATTTTGACCATACCTCGTCTGGCACCTCCCTCCACATCCCCCCACCCCCCGGAAGTGGAAAATATCCCAATAGGAGTCTGGAACTTGTAGCAGGGCATAAAAGTTGATCATAATGGGATAAAAAGACATACTGTAAATTGCTCATTGTACAGTATCACTCAAAACTTGAATATTGCACCCAAGAACCTTCATCTCCAACTTGATAATTTCCTTAGCCCACTTGATCCTAAAAACACCCAGTTTCTTTCTGCCCATATTGTCCAGTAGGAAGCACACAAGAGGTTCTGATGAGGGTCTCTTAATGTTAAGTCTTTTTACCTGCCACGCATTACCAGTAACCTTACCTTTAAAATTCTAGCAGCTGTAAACATATGAAATCCTCAAAATACAAGAACTACTTGCAGATTGTTTTCTGTTGATAGGAGGTAGGCAACACACAAAACTATCAGTCAGGTCCCTCCTGATACAGAGAACCTTTTGAAACGTCAAGATTGGAATCCGTGACAGAATAACAAACAACATGCACGACGCAAAGAGATAAGCTTGGATCTTTCTAAGGACAAGGAGTCAAAGTTCCAGGGGATGGCAGTGTCTCACAGACAATTACACATTAGCACAAGTGGTGAATTAAATTTTAAACATACTGAATATTTCACTCACCTCCCATTCTAGTGTTTAAACACATAAACAATTATTTCAGACTGCCTTTCAGAACCATTCAAGCACACATGACTTTGCTACTGAGTAATTTTAAAATCTCCACACTCGGTCTTCCAACGTTATTTCTAACCTGTCTGACACACAGATCTTGAACCTTTGATGGCTTGGAATAGATTCACTTCAGGGCTTAGTTTCCTGCCAGCATGTATACGTTGTATTATAAAAGCTTAAATGATGGTTTTTCCATAATCCAACACAGGTGAGATTCAACTTCTCTTAGACTTGCCCATAATGTAATTTCACCAAAATGGGGGCATGCAACTTGGAGCGAGCAACAAAAAGACAATAATCTCTCTACTAAAGACTGGGACAGCTCCACCAATCCACCTACGTATACCGAGCTCTGATTCTGATACTGAGTTTTAGCAGTCAATGGTATTAAAGATAGAAGCAAACATTTTCCAACAACCTCCACTCCTCAATTTTCCTGATAAGTGTAGCATTGGACTGTTACCTTTAAAATTACTGAATGCACACAATTATGAACTTGTGGCTCAACAGTATGGCATCTGACTCCAGATCAGAAGGTTGTGCTTTCAAATCATGTCAGGCTCACGGAGTGGGGCGGCACAGTGGCTAGCACTGCTGCCTCACAGCACCAGGGACCCTGGTTCAGTTCTGGCCTCGGATCACTGTCTGTGTGGAGTTTGCATGTTCTCCCCATGTCTGCGTGGGCTTCCTCCCAGTTTCCCCCCCACCCCAAAGATGTGCAGGTTAGTTGGATTGGCCATGCTAAATTGACCCTTTGTGTCAGGGGGACTAGCTAGGGTAAATGCATGGAGTTGCAAGGAATAGGGTCTGGGTAGGATTGTTGTCAGTGCAAGCTCGATGGGCCAAATGGTCATCTTCTGTCCTGCAGGGATTTTATAGATTCTACTTCTCTCCCCGATTCAATTTCATCATTTATGTCTGACAAATCTCATGGGCACTCACTGGATTGATTTTTACACAATCCCTTGTGCCTATGTTTGCCTAGACTCTTTCTCGTTACACATGCCCTTCTTTTCCGTACATTGAAAATCTTGGTGAAAGATCAAGGCCAGAAATGCAGAACAAGGTTAAAAAGATTTATAGGGGACAGAAAAACAGGACACTGAGGTCATAGCTCGCCAATGATGGGCTGGAATTGACATTGCCACTGACCACGCCTGAATTACTTGCCTCCAAACCACGTTAGTAATTAACAACTTGAGATTCAACAACAAGTTGAGTTATAGCCTCCATTGTGTTCCCAGCTCAGTTGTATTCCTTACACAGTACCATGTTCTGCCTTTACCTAGTTTGGGTTGAGTTTCCCAGGCACCCAAGTTAGGTTTGTGTTCCCCATCTGGCATGCCTTAATTCCGATTGGAATGGAATATCCCCCGCCCCCTTCCCCCAACCTACACACTGATCTGGTTGATCTGCTGTTGGGTTGGGTCACACATAAATATATGAGTTAGGAATAGGAGTAGGACACCAGCCCATTTAAATCATGGCTGATCTAACTGTGACCTCAACTCCACATTCCCACCCACCGATAACCTTTCACCCCTTTGCTGATCAAGAATCGATCTTGCTCTGCCTTAAGAACATTCAAAGGTTCTGCTTTCACTGTCTTTTGAGGAAGAGAATTCCAAAGACTCACCACCTCGGAGAGAAAAGGTTTCTCCTCATCTCTGTCCTAAATGATTGACCCCTACAGTGACCTACTAGTTCTAGATTCTCCCACAAGAGTAAACATCCTCACCACACCCACTCTGTCAAATCCACTCAGGATCTAGTTTGTTTCAATCAAGTTGCCTCTTACTCTTCAAGACTCCAGCAGATACAAGCCTGGCCTGCTCATCCTTTCCTCATAAGTCAAATTGTCCAATCCAGGTATTCATCGAATAAACCTTCTCCAAATTGCTTTCTTAAGTAAGGAGACTAATACTCAGTTCTCCAGATGTGGTCTCACCAATGTCCTGAATAGCTGAAGCATAACTTCCCAACTTTAATACTCAGTTCCCCTCACAATAACATGGTGCACCTTTTGCACATTCTCCCCGTGTCTGCATGGGTTTCCTCCCACAGCCTGAAAGATGTGCTGGTTAAGTGCTAAATTCTTCCTCAGGGTATCCAAACAGGCACCAGAGTGTGCTGACTAGGGAATTTTCACAGTAACTTCATTGTAGTATCAATATACTGTGACTAATAAATAAACCTTAACTTTTTCTATTAGCATTCCTTAATTATTTGCTGTACCTGCATGCTAGCCCTTTTTTAAACATTTTTTGTTGAAAGATTTTTCCCATTTTGATAAACATTGCAGCAAACCCTCAAGGATTGGTACAGTACAGCATTATCATTTCTCCACATATAGAGACAGGGAAAAGACAGCACCAACACAGTTGGTTCAAATGATTCATTACAAACAGCGCCTCCAAAGATACAAACAATAGGAGATTTCAGAGATTAGAGGATAACAGGGTACAAGATAAAGCCATGAGTACATGGCATAACAGTGCACACCCCCGCTTACAGGATGCCAGAGACAGAGCCATGTACTTTAGATTCCAGGATTTTCAAAGTAGCTCCTGCCATTGTGTATTCAGCCAAGGAGAATATAGGGCATTGACCCAGGTACAGAAAGGGCTGAGAAAGGGCTGATCAGCCAAAGATTCTAGTTTAGGCACACATCAAAGCATACTTTCCCAGCTCCAGCTATACCAGAGGCGCCACTGATACAAAACAATGTGCTTTACCAGGATAAGTGCTCTGTCTGCACTTTTATAGGAGTCTGACAGAGATTCTTTGACCCCAAAAGAAAGAAACAAACCACGCAACACCAATAATTAGGGAGGTTTTTCTCGCCAGCTGCGAGAATTCATTGGACCATACCCGCAACTTTTACACCAAAACACCCACCCACCTCTTTGTAGCGTGGGGCAGCATGGCAGCCTAGTGATTAGCACTGCTGCCTCAGTGTCCGGGTTGATTCCCGGCTCAGGTCACTGTCTGTGCAGATTCTGCACATTCTCCCCATGTCTGTGTGGGTTTCCTCCACGAGCTCCAGTTTCCTTCCATGGTCTGAAAGACATGCTGGTTAGGTTCTAAATTCCCCCTCAGGGTACCCAAACAGGTGCCGGAGTGTGGCGACTTGGGCATTTTCACAGTAACTTCGTTGCAGTATCAATGTAAGCCTACTTGTGACACTAATAAATAAACTTTCATATTAGTCATGACAAGAGTAACAAATACCACAAAGTACGTGCCACCATTATAAACGGAGGTATTATAAATGTCATACAAGCCATCCAGTGCACTCCCCAACAGTCTCAAGCTCTTTAAGGATTCGATGTTGACACAAATCAGATGATTCCCCTACTATCTTGCAGCCCTGGCATAAGGAGAATATCGGATCAAATCTGAGTCTTAAGCTTGCAGTAATTAAAGGAACACACTGGGGGATGGATTCCATTGGAAACAAACGGACGTCCCCGGTTTTCAAAGGATAACAGGTGAAATTCACCTCCGTGCTCCCTTACTAGATCACCCTGGACAACAAGATAAATAACATCACAAAATCAGGACTCTTTCCTCTGCTATCGGTACTCTGCAGTTCAGCAAGATGAGCACTAAATTCTGTGCCAAAAATCCAAGTTATCATCATCTACAATGTGCCTTCGAGATTGCCAGGTCGAGGTCCACTCATTAACCAACTCCACCCTGGCCTCATAAGAACATAAGAAATAGGAGCAGGAGTAGGCCATCTAGCCCTTCAAGCCTGCCCCGCCATTCAATAAGATCATGGCTGATCTGTCGCTGCTCAGTTCCACTTTCCTGCTTTCTCCCCATAACCCTTAATCCCCGCTCTTATCAAAAACCCAATAACCTGCATCTTAAAAATATTTAGCGAGGCAGCCTCCACCACTTCAATGGGCAGAGAATTCCAGAGATTCACCACCCTTTGAGTGAAGAAGTTCCTCCTCAACTCCGTTCTAAAACACCCCCCCTTTATCTTGAGGCTGTGCCCCCTAGTCCTACTGTCTTTTTGAGCGGGAAGAGTCTCTCCACCTCTATCCTATCCATCCCATTCATCATCTTATACGTCTCAATGAGATCTCCCCTCATTTCTTCTAAACTCTAACGACTCCAAGCCTAGTTTATTCAGCCTCTCCTCATAGATCAACCCCCTCAACTCCGGTATCAGCCTAGTAAACCTCCTCTGCACTCCTCCAAGGCCAAAATATCTTTGCGCAGGTGCGGCGCCCAAATCTGCACAGTACTCCAGCTGCGGCCTCACCAATACCCTATACAGCTGCAGCAAGACCTCCCTACTTTTATATTCAATCCCCCTCGCTATGAAGGCCAGCATCCCATTTGCCTTCCTGACCACCTGCTGCACCTGCAAGCTGGGTTTTTGCGACTCATGCACAAGGACCCCGAGGTCCCTCTGCACCGTCACCTGCTGCAGTTTTTCGCCCCGTAAGTAATAGTCCTTCCTACCATTCCTCCTACCAAAGTGGACCACCTCACATTTGCCAACATTAAATTCCATTTGCCATTTCCTGGCCCATTCGCCCAGCCTAACTAGATCCTTCTGCAGACTCTCCACAGTTGAGGATTTTCATGTCTTTACTCAGCATTTTCTCTCAAAACATTTTGTCCAACCCACCTTCCCCCAGAGTCTGGGCGAACCCAACCCTCGAAGCTCGGCAAACCCAACTCTCGAAGCTCAGGCAACCTCTCTCCACTTAGAGGAACACATATTTTATTTTTCCCACCAAAATGAACAATTTCACACTTTCCCACATTATTCTGCACTGGCTAGATCTGAACAATAAGGCTGGGGTCAGGGGCAGCAGCCCCGGAGAGGAGCGGTCTGGGAGCCCGAATGGGGGGGGGGATCAGGAGCCAGGGATGGGGGCCGGGAGTAGGCCAGAAGCCAGTGAGAGGAGCGGTCTGGGAGCCCGAATGGGGTGGGGGGGGGAATCAGGAGCCGGGGGGGGGGAGGAGGATCAGGAGCCAGGGATGGGGGCCGGGAGTAGGCCAGAAGCCAGTGAGGGGGCCAGGTGCAGAGCCAGGAGCCGGGGGGAGAGTGGGGGAGAGTGGGGGAGGGGGGGGGGGGAGAGTGGGGGAGAGTGGGGGGGGGGGGAGGAGAGAGTGGGGGGGGGGGGGAGGAGAGAGTGGGGGGGGGGGGAGGAGAGAGTGGGGGGGGGGGGGAGGAGAGAGTGGGGGGGGGGGGAGGAGAGAGTGGGGGGGGGGGAGGAGAGAGTGGGGGGGGGGAGGAGAGAGTGGGGGGGGGGGGAGGAGAGAGTGGGGGGGGGGGGAGGAGAGAGTGGGGGGGGGGAGGAGAGAGTGGGGGGGGGGGGAGGAGAGAGTGGGGGGGGGGGAGGAGAGAGGGGGGGGGGGGGAGGAGAGAGTGGGGGGGGGGGGAGAGAGAGGGGGGGGGGAGGAGAGAGGGGGGGGGGAGGAGAGAGGGGGGGGGGAGGAGAGAGTGGGGGGGGGGGGAGGAGAGAGTGGGGGGGGGGAGGAGAGAGTGGGGGGGGGAGGAGAGAGTGGGGGGGGGGAGGAGAGAGTGGGGGGGGGGAGGAGAGAGTGGGGGGGGGGGGAGGAGAGAGTGGGGGGGGGGGAGGAGAGAGTGGGGGGGGGGGGGGGAGGAGAGAGTGGGGGGGGGGGAGGAGAGAGTGGGGGGGGGGAGGAGGAGAGTGGGGGGGGGGGGGAGGAGAGTGGGGGGGGGGGGGAGGAGAGTGGGGGGGGGGGAGGAGAGTGGGGGGGGGGGGGAGGAGAGTGGGGGGGGGGGGAGGAGAGTGGGGGGGGGGGAGGAGAGTGGGGGGGGGGGGAGGAGAGTGGGGGGGGGGGGAGGAGAGTGGGGGGGGGGGAGGAGAGTGGGGGGGGGGGGGAGGAGAGTGGGGGGGGGGGGAGGAGAGTGGGGGGGGAGGAGAGTGGGGGGGGGGGAGGAGTGGGGGGGGGGAGGAGAGTGGGGGGGGAGGAGAGTGGGGGGGGGGAGGAGAGTGGGGGGGGGAGGAGAGTGGGGGGGGGGAGGAGAGTGGGGGGGGGGGGAGGAGAGTGGGGGGGGGGAGGAGAGTGGGGGGGGAGGAGGGGGGTGGAGAGAGTGGGGGGGGGGGGAGGAGAGTGGGGGGGGGGGGGAGAGAGTGGGGGGGGGGGGGAGGAGAGTGGGGGGGGGGGAGGAGAGTGGGGGGGGGGGAGGAGAGTGGGGGGGGGGGAGGAGAGTGGGGGGGGGGGGAGGGAGTGGGGGGGGGGGGGGGTGAGGTGGGGGGGGGGGGAGGAGAGTGGGGGGGGGGGGAGGGGGGGGGGAGGAGGTGGGGGGGGGGAGGAGGTGTGGGGGGGGGGAGGGGTGGGGGGGGAGGGGGGGGGGAGGGTGGGGGGTGGGGGGGGGGGGGGGGGGGGAGGGGGGGGGTGAGGGGGGGTGAGGGGGGGTGAGGGGGGGGTGAGAGGGGGGGGGAGAGGGGGGGAGAGGGGGGGGGAGGGGGGGGGGAGGGGGGGGGGGGAGGGGGGGGGGGGGGGGGGGGAGGGGGGGGGAGGGGGGGGAGGGGGGGGAGGGGGGGGAGGGGGGGGGGAGGGGGGGGAGGGGGGGGAGGGGGGGGAACGTGGAGGAGCGGCTAGCCACGAGGGGAGGGTCTGCCAGCTGGGGGGGGCGGGGGCGGTGCCGGGGGCGGGGGCCGGGGAGGGTCTGCCAGCTGGGGGGGGCGGGGGGCGGTGCCGGGGGCGGGGGCCGGGGCCACGAGGGTGTCCCTCCCGCGGGTAGAGTGCAGCGGCCTCGCGCTCAGCCTGAGCTAACGGTCCCCCTCGGCATGGTGCGGCGCGCGGTGGACCCTGGGAGTTGTAGTTCCATTGGCGCCGCCACCCAGACAAGTGCGTCATCCGGTCACTACACTTCCCAGCACCCACCGCAGCCCAACGCATGCGCCCTGACGATGTAAAACACGATGAAGACAATCTTCCCTCAGCGACATCAAAATTCTGCGGCTTTAAACGGTCCTGGATTAATTCAATTAGTGCCCAAAAAACGGCGCAGATTAATCCCTTGACTTACCCCATTAACCAATCCATATGCGCCGCACCTCCTCGTGGCCTCCAATGTATTAACGTAAAAATCCTCTTCTTTCACAGGTAGGTGGGTATTTTCACGTGCTCACTGTGTCGCTCAGTCTCGGCGGTAGCGGCAGCGTTGCTGTATGATGAAGTTGAAACAGATCAGGGCAGGCTGGAGTCTGTCATTTGAGCCGAGTTTTTTTTCACCCTCCACTGACCGAAGTAAACACTGGCGCGTGACGTCACGGGGCGTGACATTAGGGGCGTGGTTGAGGTAGTCATGCATGGTGACGTCATGACGCTACCGCAGCCGTTGACGTCATGACATAGATGCGTAACATCATAGAATCCCCTCAGTGCAGAAGGAGGCGATTCAGCCCATCAAGTCTGCACTGATCATAATCCCACCCAGGCCCTATCCCCATAACCGATGTATTAACCCTGCTAATAGCCACCCCCGCTCCCTGGACATTTGGGTCAATTTAGCATAGCCAATAATCCTAACCCGCACATCTTTGGACTGTGAGAGGAAAGTGGAGTACTTGAGGAAACCCTTGGGGAGAACGTGCAAAATCCACACAGGTGCAGTAACCTGAGGCTGGAATTGAACCTGGGGGGAGACACAGAGACCTGTCACGTGGTGCTGGATAAGCCTCCCTGTCAATCACATGGTGCTAATGGGGACAATGCAGTGGCCTTGTCTCGGCACTAATGGAGACAGTGCGCTGGCATTGTCTCGGCGCTAATGGGGACAATGCGCTGGCCTTGTCTCAGCGCTAATGGAGACAATGTGCTGGCCTTGTCTCGGCGCTAATGGGGACAATACGCTGGTCTTGTTTCGGTGCTAATGGGGACAGTGTGCTGGCCGAACCTCGGTGCTAATGGGGACAATGCGCTGGCCTTGTCTCGGCGCTATTAGGGACAATGCGCTGGCCTGTCTCGGCGCTAATAGGGACAATGCGCTGGCCTTGTCTCGGTGTTAATAGGGACAATGCGCTGGCCTTGTCTCGGAGTTAATAGGGACAATGCGCTGGCCTTGTCTCGGAGTTAATAGGGACAATGCGCTGGCCTTGTCTCGGAGTTAATAGGGACAATGCGCAGGCCTTGTCTCGGCGCTAATGGGAACAATGCGCTGGCCTTGTCTCGGTGTTAATAGGGACAATGCGCTGGCCTTGTCTCGGTGTTAATAGGGACAATGCGCTGGCTTTGTCTCGGTGTTAATAGGGACAATGCGCTGGCCTTGTCTTGGTATTAATAGGGACAGTGTGCTGGCCTTGTCTCGGTGTTAATAGGGACAATGCGCTGGCCTTGTCTTGGTGTTAATAGGGACAGTGCGCTGGCCTTGTCTTGGTGTTAATAGGGACAATGTGCTGGCCTTGTCTTGGTGTTAATAGGGACAGTGCGCTGGCCTTGTCTCGGTGTTAATAGGGACAATGCGCTGGCCTTGTCTCGGCGCTAATAGGGACAATGCGCTGGCCTTGTCTTGGTGTTAATAGGGACAGTGCGCTGGCCTTGTCTCGGCGCTAATGGGGAAAATGCGCTGGCCTTGTCTCGGTGTTAATAGGGACAATGCGCTGGCCTTGTCTCGGCGCTAATAGGGACAATGCGCTGGCCTTGTCTCGGCGCTAATGGGGACAATGCGCTGGCCTTGTCTCGGTGTTAATAGGCACAGTGCGCTGGCATTGTCTCGGTGTTAATAGGGACAATGCGCTGGCCTTGTCTCAGTGCTAATGGGAACAATGCACTGGCTTTGTCTTGGTGTTAATAGGGACAATGTGCTGGCCTTGTCTTGGTGTTAATAGGGACAGTGCATTGCCTTGTCTCAGTGTTAATAGGCACAGTGCGGTGGCCTTGTCTCGGTGTTAATAGGGACAATGCGCTGGCCTTGTCTCGGCGCTAATGGGGACAATGCGCTGGCCTTGTCTCGGTGTTAATAGGGACAATGGGCTGGACTTGTCTCGGCGCTAATGGGGACAATGCGCTGGCCTTGTCTCGGTGTTAATAGGGACAATGGGCTGGCCTTGTCTCGGCGCTAATGGGGACAATGTGCTGGTCATGTCTCGGTGCTAATGGGGACAATGCACTGGCTTTGTTTTGGCGCTAATGGGGACAGTGCATTGGCCTTGTCTCAGTGTTAATGGGCACAGTGCGGTGGCCTTGTCTCGGTGCTAATGGGGACAATGCAGTGGCCTTTGTGTTCACCCCTGCATTTCCACACTCCCACATCAATATACAAAATCTATTCCTCCTGTGCACAATCACATGAAATTAATCACCAAACGTTCTTGGGTGGCACGGTGGCACAGTGGTTAGCACTGCTGCCTCAAGCGCTGAGGACCTGGGTTCAATGCTGGTTTGGGTCCACTGTGTGAAATTTGCACATCTTGCCATCTCTGTGTGGGTTTTCCCCGGTGCTCCAGTTTCCTCTCAGTCCAAAGACATGCTGGTTAGATGCATTCTAAGTCGTCCTTTAGTGTATCTGAACAGTTGCTGGAGTCTAGCGACTCGGGGATTTTAACAGTAATCTCATTGCAGTGTTAATGTAAGCCTACTTGTGACACTAATAAATAAACTTGAACTTTAACGTTTTTTATGTACAAACACATGAAATTAAATAGCAGGCTGTGACTGGTGGTGATTTATCCTGAGGACAACACACCTCAGGCAAGGGCTAAGGTTGAGAAGGTGGACCTTCATGAATAATCTCAGCTGATACTACAATTAAACCTTTTACAATTACGCGACCCAGTAGCATAGTGGTTAGCACTGCTGCTTCACAGCTCCAGGGGCCTGGGTTCGATTCCTGGCTTGGGTCACTCTCTGTGTGGAGTTTGCATATTCTCCTCGTGTCTGCATGGGTTTCCTCCAGGTGCTGTGGTTTCCTCCCACAGTCCAAAGGGTTTAAAGGGGATTTGAGGAAAAGCCTTTTCACCCAGTGGCTGGTGGGAATTTGGAACTCGCTGCCTGAAAGGGTGGCAACCATGGGAATTTAAGAAGCATTTAGATGAGCACTTGAAATGCCATAGCATACAAGGCTACAGAGCAAGTGCTGGAAAATAGGATTACAATAGATAGGTGCTTGATGGCTGACACAGACATGATGGGCTGAATGACCTCTTTCTGTGATGTAAACGGTATGGCTATTGCTTTAAAAAGCAGATTCATGTTTAATGGAAAGAGACTACAGAAGTCTGCGGTACAGAGTGATCTGGGTGTCCTTGTACATAGAAGCATAAAATCCCTATAGTGCAGAAAGAGGCCATTCAGCCTTTTGAGCCTACACCAACAACAGTCCCACCCAGGCCCTAACCCCATAACCCACATATTTACCCTGCTGGTCCCCCTGACACTAAGGGACAATTTAGCATAGCTAATGAACCTAACCCGCACATCTTTGGACAATTGGGAGGAAACTGGAGCATTGGGAGGAAACCCACACAGACATGAAAGAATGTGTAAACTTCACACAATGACCCGAGCCAGGAATTGAACTCCGGTCCCTGGTGTTGTGAGACAGCAATACAAATCATCGTGTGTTGTGCTCCCTGAGATAGAGAATTCCATAATGTTGGGTGGCACAGTGATTAGCACTGCTACCTCACACTTTAAGACTTGAACAGCAGGTTAGGTGTAAAGATTCGCATTCTAATCAGTAATCTGTAAACTGTCTGTGCTTATGCTCTGTCTGAGGCCAGAACTCTTCATTCACCTGACGAAGAGGTAAACCTCGAAAGCTTGTGAGTTTACTATCAAATAAATCGTTTGGGCTTAAAGCTGGTGTTGTCAGGCCTCACAGTGCCAGGGACCCGAGTTCGATTCCCGGCATGGGTCATTGTGTGAAGTCTGTGCGCTCTTTCCATGTCTGGGTGGGTGCTCTGGATTCAGCCCATTCTTCAAAGATGTGCAGGTTAGGTTGATTGGCCATGCTAAATTGCTGTTAGTGTCAGGGAGATTAGTAGGTTAAATATATGGGGATAGGGTTGGGTAGGATTATGGTTGGTACAGGTTCAAATGGCTGCCTCCTGCACTGTGTGATTCTTCTTATGTTCTTAAAATAGTTTGCATGCAGCTACAGCAAGTAGGAAATCAAACCTTCATTGCACGGTGGTGGGGTATGAAAGTGCAGAAATCTTGCTACAGTTGCTCAGGACTTAGCTCAGACCATACCTAGAATATATGTGCAGTTTTTGTGTCCTTATTTGGGGTTGGGAGGAAAACATCCATTGGAGACAGTTCAGAACAAATTCACCACGTTGATTCATGGGATGAAGGGCTAGTGTATGAAGAGAGGTTGGGTCTCTGCACATTGAGTTTAGAAGAGTGCGAAGCGACCTTATTGAAAGGTATAAGGTTCTGAGAGGGTTTGACAGGTTAGAAGCTTGGAGAAAATTTCCTCTTGTGGGGAGAATCTAGAACCAGGGCATTATTTCCCAACAGCTGTCATTTAAGACGGAGACGGGAAGCAATTTCCCTTAGAGGTTTGTTAGTCTTTGGAATTCACTACCCCAGGGAACAGTGGAGGCTGGGTCATTGAATTATAGGAGAATAAGGTGCACAGATCTTTAATGGGCAAAGAGTTAAGGATCATGGGGGACAGACAGGAAAGTGGGATTGAAGCCACAGTCAGATAAAATAAAGTTAATGTTTCTTTATTAGTGTCACAAGCAAGCTTACGTTAACACTGCAATGAAATTACTGTGAAAATCCCCCGGTCGTCACACTCCTGTTCGGGTACGCTGAGGGAGAATTTGGCAGGGCCAACACATCTAACCAGCACGTCTTTCGGACTCGCGGGAGGAAACTCACGCAGACACAGGGAGAATGTGCAGACTCCACACAGACCATGACCCAAGCTGGGAATTGAACCTTGGGTCCCTGGTGCTGTGAGTCAGCAGTGCTAACCACTGTGACACTGTGCTGCCCCCGCCATGATCTAATTGAATGGTGGAGCAGACTCGAGGGATTCAACTGCTGACTCCTGCTCCTGACTAATGTGTTTCATCATCCTATTAATTTATCATGAGTCCTGTTAACTTAGGAAAGACTTGTGATGTTTAGGTAATGATAATGTTAGGACATGATGGAGTTTTTATGCCCTACAAATTTGTATGCATTGTTAGGGGACCAGATCAGAAACCCTAAGGTACATTATGAAGCCAGTCCAAACCCCAACAATTCTCTATTTTAGCATTAGTGTGAGGATAAGATGTTTCATAGAACATAGAACATTACAGCGCAGAACAGGCCCTTCGGCCCACGATGTTGCGCCGACCAGTTAAAAAACAATGAGCCTCTAACCTAAACCAATTCCTTTTCATCCATAAACCTATCCACGGATCTCTTAAACGCCCCCAAACTAGGCGCATTTACAACTGCAGCAGGCAGGTCATTCCAATCCCTCACCACCTTGTGGGTAAAGAACCTACCCCTGACATCCGTCCTATAACTACCTCCCCTTAATTTAAAGCCATGCCCCCTCGTGCTAGCTTTCTCCATCCGAGGAAAAAGGCTATCACTATCCACCCTATCTAAACCTCTAATCATTTTATATGTTTCAATAAGATCCCCTCTTAGCTGCCTTCTTTCTAGAGAAAACAACCCCAAATCCCTCAGTCTCTCCTCATAGGACCTCCCCTCCATACCAGGCAACATCCTGGTAAACCTCCTCTGCACCCTCTCCAAAGCCTCCACATCCTTCCTATAATGTGGGGACCAGAACTGCACACAATACTCCAAGTGCGGCCGCACCAGAGTTGTGTACAGTTGCAACATGACGCTGCGACTCCTAAATTCAATCCCCTACCAATAAACGCCAAGACATCGTATGCGTTCTTAACAACCTTATCTACTTGATTCCCTACTTTCAGGGATCTATGTACACATACACCTAGATCCCTCTGTTCATCCACACTATTCAGAGTCCTCCCGTTAGCCCTATACTCGACACATCTGTTATTCCTACCAAAGTGAATTACCTCACACTTCTCCGCATCAAACTCCACCCGCCACCTCTTGGCCCAGCTCTGCAACCTGTCTAAGTCACCCTGCAAACTATGACACCCTTCCTCACAATCTACCACACCTCCGACTTTGGTGTCATCAGCAAATTTACTAATCCACCCAACTATACCCTCATCCAGATCATTAATAAAACTTACAAACAGCAGTGGCCCCAAAACAGATCCCTGAGGCACACCACTCGTAACTGAACTCCATGACGAATATTTACCATCAACCACCACCCTCTGTCTCCTATCTGCTAGCCAATTCCTGATCCAATTTCCTAGATTACCCTCAATCCCATACATCTGCATTTTCTGCAGAAGCCTACCATGGTGAACCTTATCAAACGCGGAACATAAGAAATAGGAGCAGGAGTAGGCCATCTAGCCCTTCGAGCCTGCCCCGCCATTCAATAAGATCATGGCTGATCTGACGCGGCTCAGTTCCACCTT
The DNA here is from genome assembly GCA_037974335.1 of Prionace glauca. Lineage (NCBI taxonomy): Eukaryota > Metazoa > Chordata > Chondrichthyes > Carcharhiniformes > Carcharhinidae > Prionace > Prionace glauca. The sequence goes on from CM075754.1 coordinate 13,346,862, forward strand.
CCCGCCCTCTCCCCATAACCCTTAATCTCCTCGCTTATCAAAAACCCATCAACCCGCGTCTTAAAAATATTTAGCGAGGCAGCCTCCACACTCCAGGTGTGGTCCTGTTCACACACTAGGAAGCTTGTAACAAAACAGACTTTATTTAATAATACCATTTAACAATAACAAATTAATTAGCTTAACTTTTAACAATTGAAGATACATAAACATGACAAGATACAATGTTTAACTGCTAACCTATCTATATTGGTTCCAATTGAAGCAATATTAGTCTTATAAACTTAAAACCCTCTTTAAAATTAGTTTGCAAAACACAAGCATATTTGCTTGGCTTAGATAAACAGTCCTAGAGCTTTCAAAAGTCCAAAGATATGCGGGTTAGGTTGATTGGCCATGCTAAACTTGCCCCTTAGTGTCCTGAGATGGATAGGTTAGAGGGATTAGCAGGTAAATGTGTAGGGCCTGGGTGGGATTGTGGTGGGTGCAGACTCGATGGGCCAGTTGGTCTCTTTCTGCACTGTAGGGTTTCTATGATTCTAGAACACCTCTGGAGAGAGAGAGAGAGAAAGAGACACAAACCTGTTTCTTCTCAGGCAGCAACTGCTTGTATTTTCAAAAACTGAAACTCTTTCTTCCCTGTGAACTTAGCTGTTCCCATTCAGCACATGACTCTGTCCCTGTCAATCAACCTACTCTAAAACCACAGGGGGGAACCCAAGTAAACACAAGTGCATTCACTCTACTAAACACAAAGGGTAGAATTTTCCTGTCCGTCCGCCACAGAAACTGTAGTGCGTTGGGGTAAACCATGTGAATATCCATTGACCTCGGGCAGGAATTTCCAGACTTGGGATGAGCGCGGAAAATCCCACCGTAAATGTCTAAAATGCGTACTTATCCTGTTTCCCAGATACTGATTCAAAAGTTTTCCTAGACAAATTGGCACCCTGTAAAACAGATCTAAACTCTAAACATGCATCTTACAAGAAACATGATGTAAGTATACTTCGGGTGGCGCAGTGGTTAGCACTGCTGCCTCAGGGTGTCGGGGACCTGGGTTCAATTCCCAGCTTGATTTAATTTGATTTATTATTGTCACATGTATTAGTATAGTGATAAGCATTGTTTCTTGCATGCTATACAGACAAGACATATCGTATATAGGGAAGAACGAGCATAAAAGATAGAAGTTATGCTGGGCACAGCTTGGAAGAAATCACTATACTCTGCTGCCATCTTGTCCACTAACTTGTGTCACTGTCTGTGTGGAGTTTGCATGTCCCCCCATGTCTGCCTGGGTTTCCTCCCACAGACTAAAAGACATGCTAGTTAGGTGCGTTGGCGATGCTAAATTCTGCCTCAGTATACTCGAACAGGAGTGTGGCAACTACGGGATTTTCACAGTAACTTTATTGTAGTGTTAATGTAAGCCTATTTGTGACTCTAATAAATAAACTTAAACTTTTGATTTCCCTACCACTTCCCACAATTCAAATTTTAATTATAAGTTCATTTATTGGTAAGCCTATTTGTGACAATAATAAGTAAACTTCTTAAAGGTACTGTATCATTACAGTATAAATTCACACTTTTGCAACCCGAAAATGCTGTTTTACACTGGACAAAGTATTTTTGAACTGTATTCAGTTATGTAAAGTTAAGTTGTGAAAACAGCCAATTTTATTCACAGCAAAATCTCATAAACAGCAAGAGGAGAGGAGAGAAGACTTGAATTTATTACTGCAATTGTCATAATATCGGGAGTTCCCAAAGCACTTTGCAGCCAATCAAATACTTTCGAAGTGTTATAATGTGGGAAACTTGATGGACATTTTACACACAGCAAGCTCCCAGAAATAACAGTGTGATAATGATTGAATAATCTGTACTTGCGATGGTGAGAGAGGGATGGAAATTGGTCAGAATAGCGGGAATAATTCCTCTGCTCTTTGATATCATATCAAGATATCCTTCACATTCACCTGAGAGAGCGGACCCTCAGTTCAATACCTCGTCCGAAAGTGAGATCATCACCAGACACTTTAATGACATAGGTTGGAGCAATTAGAATAGAGGGTGAGTAAGAGATCAGGGTTAGAGGAGTGCAGAGATCTTGGAGGGTTGTTGAAATGGAGGCAGGTAGAGAGATAAAGAGGGGTGGGGAGGGATCTGAACACCTCAATGGAAATTTTCACATTCTCAAGTCCTGAAATGTGTGGGTTAGATGGATTGGTCATGCAAAATTGCCCCTTAGGCCCCCTGACACCCACTAGGGTAAATGCATGGGGTTACGGGAATAGGCCTGGGTGGGATTGTGGTTGGTGCAGACTCAATGGACTGAATGGCCTCCTGCACTTTAGGATTCTGTGATTCAAGTACATCATTTCCTACTTTCGACACTTCAAAAGGACTAATTTCCCTGATTCACTGACACATTATCATGCCACTTCCCCAGCACCCTTCCATGGCAAGGGCAGGAAATGCAACAGCAATGCAATAACTTCCCCACACCACCATCCAGGCCCATCAACACTGCTCTCACGTGTGATCACAACTTATTTATACTTCCAATCTAGTATTCACCCCTCATGGTGCTATCTCCTCTATATCAGAGCACAAATAACACATGCCTCAATCCCATCTGCAAGTGCCCCTCAGCTCCAAGGACTGGGGTTCAGTTCCTGGCTTGGGTCACAGTCTGTGCAGAGTCTGTACGTTCTCTCCATGTTTGCATGGGTTTCCATGGGTGCTCCAGTTTCCTCCCACGGTCCAAAGGTGCGCAAGTTAGGTGGATTGGCCATGGGAGATGTATGGGGTCACGGTGATAGGATGGGGGAGAGAGCCTGGGTAAGATATTCTACCAGAGAGAGTTGGCATGACGTAGAGATGCCAATATTGGACTGAGTGAACACAATAATAAGTCTCACGACACCAGGTTAAAGTCCAACAGGTTTATTTGGAATCACAAATTTACGGACCACTACTCCTTCATTAGGTGAAGGAGAAAGAATAACCTAATGTGAGATAGGGTCCATTCAAAAGTCTGATGGCAGCAGGGAAGAAGCTGTTTCTGAATCGGTTAGTACGTGACCATAGACTTCTATATCATTTTCTTGATGGAAGAAGACGGAAGAGAGAATGCCCGGAGTGCATGGGGTCTTTGATTATGCTGGCTGCTTTTCCGAGGCAGTGGGATGTGTAGGCACAATCAATGGATGGGTATCAGACCATAAGACAAAGGAGCAGAATTAGGCCACTCAGCCCATTGAGTCTACTCCACCATTCAATCATGGCTGATATTTTTCTCATCCCCATTGTCCTGCCTTTTCCCCATAACCCCTGATCCCCTTATTAATTAAGAACCTGTCTATCAATGACCTGGCTTCCACAGCCTTCTGCGGCAAAGAGTTCAACAGATTCACACTCTCTGGCTGAAGAAGTTCCTTCCCATCTTTGTTTTAAACGATTGTCCCTTTAGCCTGAGGTTGTGCCCTCTGGTTCTAGTTTTTCCTACTAGTGGAAACATCCTCTCCACTTCCACTCTAGCAAGGCCTCGCATTATCCTCTACGTTTCAATAAGATCGCCACCCCCCCCCCCCGCCACCCCCCCCCCCCCCCCCCCCCCCCCGCCACCCCCATTCTTCTGAACTCCAACGAATACAGACCCAGAGTCTTCAACTGTTCCTCATACAACAAGCTCGTCGTTCTAAGGATCATTCTTGTAAACCTCCTCTGGATTCTTTCCAAGAATCCAGAGGAGGTTTACAAGAATGATCCTTAGAACCTTCCTTAGATATGGGGCCCAAAACTGCTCACAATACTCAAAATGAGGTCTGACCAGAGTACTCTACAATCTCAGAAGTACATCCCTGCTCTTGAATTCCAATCCCCTCAACATAAATGCTAACATTGCATTTGCCTTCCTAACTGCCGACTGAACCTGCATGTTAACCTTCAGAAAATCTTGAACAAAGACTCCCAAGTCTGATTTCCTAAGCATTTTCCCATTTAGGAAATTGTCTATGTCTCCGTTCCTCCTTCCAAAATGCAAAACCTCACACTTTTCCACATTGTATTCCATCTGCCACTTCTTTGCCCACTCTCCTAACTGTCCAAGTCCTTCTGAAGTGCCCCCCCCCCCCTTGCTTCCTCAATACTACCTGCCCCTCTACACATCTTCGTAACATCTGCAAACTTAGCAACAGTGCCTTCAGTTCTTTCTTCCAAATCGTCAATGTATATTGTGAAAAGTTGTGGTCCGAGCACCGACCCCTGAGGCATACCACTAGTCACTGGCTACCATTCTGAGAAAGACCACTTTATAACCACTTTCTGCCTTCTGCCAGTCAGCCAATCTCTGATTTTGTATTTGAAGCACTTTTAAGACATCTCAAAGCACTTTACAACCAGTGGAGTACTTTTGAAATCAGGTCACCGATTTGATGTTGGAAATGTGACAACTAATTTGCGCACAGCAAGCTCCCACAAACAATCTGACAATGACTACATAATCTGTTTCTGTGATGTTGACTGAAGAATAAATATAGGCCAGGATAACAGGGAGAACTTCCCTGCTTTTATTCAAAATAGTTACTGCGAGACCTTTACCATTCATTCAAACAGGCAAATGGGGCCTCAGTTTAACTTGTGATCTGAAAGACGGCATCCCCAGCAGCGCAGCATTCCCTCGGGACTACACTGGAATGTCAGCCTTGATTCTTATTAAAGGTTCTATATCAATGCAGTGTTGTTCTTGCTAAGTGCCACACAATAGACTCTGGCTAAATTCCCTGGTTCCCCTTACTCCCCATCTTCAAGGAACTGTGACTACTCTTCCTTTACTGTAGACCTCAATGAGGCCCATGAGGTTGGCCTTTTGGAGCATGAGCTCCCTGACTGAGGCAATGATTGGAGTATGAGCTCCCTGATTGACGTAATGATTGGAGTATGAGCTCCTTGATTGAGGTAATGATTGGAGTATGAGCTCCCTGATTGACGTAATGATTGGAGTATGAGCATCAATAAGCAAGTTACTGAAGAACCATAAAATAGAACCATAGAATCCCTCGTATGCAGAAGGTGACCATTCATCCCATCTAGTCAACCCCAGCTCCCTAACAGATTATCCCACCAAGGCCCACCCTATCCCCATAATCCCACACATTTAGCATGGCCAATCCACCTAACATACACATCTTTGGACACTAAGGGGCAATTTAGCATGACCAGTCCACCTAACCCGCACATCTTTTGAGTGCTAAGGGACAATTCCAGTAACCCAACATATTTACCCTGCTAAACCCCTGACATTATGGGGCAATTTAGCGTGGGCAATCCACCTAACCAGCATGCCTTTCGGACTGTGGGAGGAAACTGGAGCACCTGGAGGAAATCCATGCAGATATGAGGAGAACGTGCAGATTCCACAGAGTCACCCAAGGCCGGAATTGAACCCAGGTCCCTGGCACTGTGCGGCAGCAGTGTTAATCACTGTGCCTCCATGCGATGATAAATGCCAACACTTTGCTGCTGGTTGGGGCAGTAATTGGATTTGCTCTGCTATATAATCATAAAATAGAATCCCTGCAGTACAGGAGGCCATTTGGCCCTTCAAGTCTGCACCGACCACTATCCCACCCAGGCCTATTCCAGCAACCACACGCATTTTACCCTGCTAGTCCCCCTGACACTAACGGACAATTCAGCATGGCCAATCCACCTAACCCGCACATCTTTGGACTGTGGAAGGAAACTGGAGCATCTGGAAGAAACCCACGCAGATACAGGGAGAATGTGCAAACTCCAAATTTGTTTGTGGACCGCACATAGATGAGTAATCTCCACATTATTGGATATATTTCACTGCATGTCCCATTGGTCATCTGGGGAGTGAGTAGTATAACAGTTTATGAAGATACCAACACAAATTTGAACAATTCCACTTTATTTGAATACCATTTAAATATGTTAGAAAAAATTATTGGAGACCTTCAATGCCAAATACAAATTATCGACAAAAAAACACATTCTGTCCTAAGGGATGAACCTCAGTGGTTTTAATCTGTTGTTCTTGAAAACTAAATGGGAAACATTCATCCGTTGCCATGAAGTGGCTCTTTTTAAGTAAGAAGCATGGGTGGACATGATGGGCTGAATTACCTCCTTTGCTATGATTACAAAAACCCATAGCACATGCCCCAACAAGATTCAAAACAACTCGGAGACAAAATGGGAAAGATGAGGAGATAATGGTTGGGTGACATGAGGTATTAAATAGCCTGTCGATGCAAAGGAAGTTTTGGGAAAGGATGGGGGCAGCACAGTGGTTAATACTGCTGCCGCACAGCGCCAGGGACCTGGGTTCCATTCCCGACTTGGGATCCCTGTCTCTGCGGAGTTTGCACATTCTCTTCGTGTTTGCGTGGGTTTCCCCCGGGTCCTCCGGTTTCTTCCCACAGTCCAAAGATGTGCATGTTAGGTGGATTGGCCATGATAAATTGCCTCTTAGTGTTAGAGGGGCGAGCATGGGTGAGTGCATGGGGTCATGGGGATAGGGCCTGGATGGGACTGTGGTCAGTGCAGACTCGATGGGCTGAATGGCCTCCTTCTGCAGTGTAGGATCCTATGATTCTATGTTGGACTAGCAGATGAGTTCAAAGTTAATTATTGTCACAATTAGGCCTACATTAACACTTCAATGAAGTTGCTATGAAAATCTGCTGGTCACTACACTCTGGCTTTTGTGCGGTTATATGGAGGGAGAATTTAACATGGCCAATGCACCTAAACAACACTTTCAGAATGTGAGAGGAAATCGGAGCACTGGAGGAAACCCACGCAGACACGGGAAGTCTGCGCAAAGACAGTGACCCAAGGAATCGAACCCAGGTTCCTGGTGCCAAGAGACGGCCGTGCTAACCACTGTGCTGATATGAACAGAGTGGTTTTAGTTTTGCTGCCATATGACAGGAGAACATTTCAACTCATCCAAACTCTTTATGTTGAACAGGGAAAGGGAATCAGTGATCACAATTCTGCAATAAGTGGAAGAAGAAGTAATCTAGAAGTGAGTGTCGTCAGCAAACACAGACTGTGGATGAGTCTCAGGTTTGAAGGAGGGGAGGGAGGAAGGATAGATAGGATTTGAAGAGAGGAATTTGAGAGGAGCACTGACCATGGAACTGTTGGCGATGAAGATGACAATGAAAATATCAGTGAAGGCGGAGAAAACACCAAGGAAAACAGCTCCATTCATCACAGTTTTTAAAGAGGGAGTAGGTTTACCATTTTAATTTTCCATTCAAACGTGTAAATCCAAAACTCAAAGGAAACACATTAATACAAAACAAAGACATCTTTAATCAACATTGAAGGAAGAAACTTTGACATTTTTTTCATGCAAAATGAAAGCATACAGGCCTGCTAACATGCAGCTCCAAAACATCATAGTATTGTTTAAACGCAGGGTAAAGCTCAATCTGCACTGGAACATCAAGCATTCTCAGGCCAGTACTGCCAGGATTAGAGGCAGAGTAAAGATTCCTCTACACTACGCTGATAAAGTAGTCAGGCGAGTAACAGTGTGACATTTCTATTTCCCTTCTCAGCTACCTTTTAGTGTCACAACTAGGGTTACATTAACGCTGCAATGAAGTTGCAAAATCCCCTGGTTGCTGCACTCCTGTTCGGGTACACTGAGGGAGAATTTAGCACGGCCAATGCGCCCTAACCAGTACGTCTTTCGGACTGCGGGAAGAAACCAGAGCACCCAGAGGAAACCCACGCAGACACGGGGAGTCTCCGCACAGACAGTGACTCAAGCAGGGAATGGAACACACGTCCCTGGCGCTGTGAGGCAGCAGTGATCACCACTGTGCCAACATGCCGCCCACAGTTTCCTGAGTGAGCCGGTCTCTCTTTATGTAATGGCATTTAAGTATTGGTAACTGCCATTACTCATCTCAGTCTGTAAGAGATGATCCTGTCACTTGGTCTAATTTAGATTTAACTCCAGATTCCAGAAGCAACTGAGTTTCTAACTCAGTGTACGTCCAATAACCTTGGCCTTAATTTAAATAGTAACAGTATTGGTCATCATGTTTCGAACGTATCTGGTTCAGGGCATGGTCTGGTGCTTTGGTCCTATGTGACCTTACAGCTTAAGTACCTTCTTGGACGTCATGCTGGCCACAGTTTCCTCTGTGGCTCAGCTGGTAGCTTCCTGCCCCTGAGTCTGATGTTTGTGAGTTCAAATCCCACTGTGGAGACTTGAGCACAACATCTAGGTTGATTCACTATGTGGTACTGAGGGAGAGTTGCACAATCAGAGGTGCCATCTTAGAGATGAGAGGCTAAATACCATTAGTCCTCTCAGGTAATGTTTTTATTTAAAAACTTGGGGACCCAAGTATCACAAAATGCTAAGAACGATGGATATATTCTCTCCACAGCAACCCCATCAGCCGGCAGCATATACTGAGGAATTCATTTGGCATTCTTGATTTGGAGTCCTTTGAATGGGAAACTGGTGCAGTCCACCAAAAGAGCTACTGGGTGTCACAGTGGCAAGCACTGCTACCTCACAGGGATCTGTGTTCGATTTCAGCTTTGGGTGACTGTGTAAAGTCTGCACATTCTCCCCGTGTCTGTGTGGGTTTCCTCCGAGTTCTCCCGTTTCCTCCCACAGTCTGAAAGATGTGGGTTAGGTGGATTGGCCATGCTAAATTGCCCCTTAATGTCGGGGGACTAAATATGAGGGGTTATGGGGATAGGGCCTGGGATTGTTGTCGGTGCAGTCTTGATGGGCCGAATGGCCTCCTTTTGCACTGCAGGGATTCTATGATGAACAAGAATCTAACATCCTACTGTTGGTGATACCTAGCCTTGGGAACTGAACCCTCGAGATACCATGGCCTCAAAGAGTGTATCATCTGACACAATTGGTATTTGACAATCAGTGCACAGACCTAACCCCTTTAAACCATGAATAAACAAAACTTTGTTATAAAAACCTGGTCCTATGATCTTTGATATGAGTCGAGACTTCTGTATGGAAGTCCAACACCTTTCTGTTGCAGCTAGAGCACAGTGCTCCATTGGTATGCATTCAAGACCATATGGAGAGGCCACATAGCCACACACACCACCTAAACGAATAGCTCATACTTAGACCTAGTACGAGATTGTAATTAGTCTTATCAAAAGCTCCTCCAATTACTTTAGTAGGAGATTGTAATTAGTCTATCAGGAGGTCCTCCAATCAGTTTTGGGCCTCACTGTCAAACCAAAAACAAAAAATGCTGGAATATCTCAGCAAGTCTGTGGAGAGAGAATAGAGCATTTTGAGTCTGGATGACCCTTCAGTCAGAGCTCCATGGGGCTTTATTGTGTTGGGTATGGTGGTAAAAATCTGGCTCCACAACCCTCACCTGTTGTCTCTCGCTGGGCAAGTTATTCCTGGCTGATTTTCCTCTCCCCGCACAGCGATTCGCACAGTCACGTGCAACTGCTACAGGATAAATTAGACAGGCTGGAGCCTGGAATCTAACCTAAAATCATTCAACCGCTGACACTCATCCTCATGGCTCCCTCAGTCGTAGACAAACCAGATACAAAACTGCATATAAAAACATAAGACAGCATGAAATGAAGGGAGACCATTCGGCCCATCAAGTCGGTTCCATCCAAAGAACACGTACAATCTATTCTACTGCGGACACCGATCACTTAATTTATATCAGGAGGGAAAATGGTGCGAAGCTTCCTATCCAACCCTCCCGTCCACAAAACACACACACACACACATACAATCATATAAATAATTCCCCATTTCCAATGTTCCTGCATGGCCATTCCAATTCAACACATAACATTCCCATGGCCTCAGCAGCAAAGAAAGCATTATATTCCATTTAATATCATTTTCACCCACACACACACATCCTCATAACCGACTGCAAAACATTCATTGTGATTAAACCCCTGGCACCACGATCCTCTATATCACATCGATAAGTGGGGACCAAAGTCATCGCGGTCCTAAAAATAATTTCAGCTTTGAACCATTTTTTTTTCCTGAAGAAATTGAGTCTTAATTCCAACCCACTAGTTTTGCTCCTAAATTTTACGTTTGAACTTTCGGGACAAAGTTAAGTCCAGTCGGTGAAACTCGTCTCTGAACTCTTAAACACGTGTTCACTATATTCCTATGTGCACTATTTTCCCAGAGTGTAAACTGCTCCGGTATTACCGCTGTTTCTAGATTGAAGAATGGCCTGGCGTCAGTGCAGCAATAAAAGGCCTGCGGCCTGCAGAATAGGTAATGAACAAGCCTAGGTTCACTGCTGGGCTTTGTAGTCAAGAGAGAGAACGAACTGGCTAAAAGTTCAAAGGGCAGTTCTTTGGCCTGTCCATCTTTCCCCTTTAAAAGGTGCAGGTTCGATCTAAGGAGATTGTGGAATGCACGTGTTTCACTTCCGGATTACGATTTCACCACGCTGTCAGTGTAGAGGCCCACGTTCCTCGTGATGTGGCTGGGTTTGATGGACTTGCAGTCCACGGGACCGCCGTAAGGGTGTTCAAACAGAGACAGTTCTGTCCTCTTTCCGTGCACTGTTATGAGGCAGGTGCTATAGTCGAGCAGTGGTGATGGCGACTGCCTGGGAATGGGCAAGCTCAGCGTCAGCCTGGCGGCGGGCTTACTCTGCACGCCGTCCTCCTTATTAATCACACCAGGGGAGCCCGCTGGACCTTGGTCAACACCAACGATGGGGGAAGCCGTCTCCAGGCAGCCGCATTTCTGCTGGGGTTTCGACAGCCGTGTGGCTCCGTTGGACATGGTGACGTCTTTCCCCCGGCTTTTCCTGGCGTTCCCAAACAAGAGGGTAAACGGGTTGAAGGTGCTGGCAACCAGCTTGCTCTGGAAGCCCAGCAGCTTTGGGATGGGGCCCGTTTCCGCTGGTTGCGCAGCCTGGTAGGAGCCAAAGCGTGGGGCTGAGGAGTAGGCCGACTTCACGTCCAGCGAGAAAGAGCGCTTCAAGCAGCTGGCGTGCGACGTTCGCTCCGGCGAGAGGCGGAGGTCCGTAAGCCCGTGCTGCAAGTCTGCCATCTCTGGTGGGCCTTTCTCCAAATTCCTGGGAAAGCTACCTTCATCATTGCCAGTCCCTTTAACGAGGAGGCCCGGATGTTGCCCTGCGACGATCTGGGTGGAACAACGAGGGGCAAATGTTTCTACCTCTTCATCAGACTCTTCACAAGTCTCGGGCTGGGAAGTTTCTTCTTCTGTTGGGCTGTTATCCGGGGGAAGGAGGCTTCGCTTTGAGTGGGCTGAGGCCTGGAAACGGTGGATGCTCTTCTCGTATTCCACTAACTGACCCAGGAAGTTGAAGTTGGGAGATATCGACGGCCTTCGATCTTTTACAAACCTGATTGAGGCAAACGATATTCAGACAGTTACAAACAAAATGGACAATAAAAACCGACCTGGCCCCAGCGCTCAGGCCTTCAAAACTGAGAGGTGTGCTCCAGGGCTCCCACCCTGCAGGGGCCTTTAACCTCTGCAGCGGTCAGGATTTTGGGGAAGCGGTTAGCTTGGCTCTGACACCCTTCACTATCCTGGTCATGCTCATTGCCACATGAGTGAGGATATGGAGGACATGGAGAGCGCAAGTTAGCTTTGAGGGCAGAATGCTGAATGAGGGTGAGGAATTGGGGACCAGGCAGAGAGACTCCAATCAGCCAAATGAGCATTAGGAACAATAAAAACAGAGGAGTGCAGTTCAGCCTCTGGGGTTGATTCCACCATTTAATTTTTTTTCAATAATTGATACCCTCTAACAAAGATAATTTGTGAAATTCAGTCATGAAGTCCCACCACCCATCTACTGGGACAGCATTCCAGATTTCTACTGTTGTTTTTGCAAGGAAGCATTCCCTGAATTCCCTCCTGATTATCTTTTCACTTCCCTCTGCCTCCCTCTACTTGTTTCTCCATGTCTCTCAGCTATTTTCCCCTGTTTCTCATTCCTCCTCACGGGGCTGGGGTGGCACAGTGGTTAGCACTGCTGCCTCACGGCGCCAGGGACCTGGGTTTAATTCCCAGCTTGGGGTCTCTGTCTGTGTGAAGGCTGCACATTCTCCCCGTGTCTGCCTGGGTTTCCTCCGGGTGCTCTGGTTTCCTCCCACTGTCCGAAAGATGTGCTGGTTAGGGTGCACTGGCCATACTAAGTTCTCCCTCAGTGTACCCGAACGGGCGCTGGAGTGTGGCAACTAGGGGATTTTAACTTCATTGCAGTAAGCCTACTTGTCACAATAATAAATAAACTTCAAACTATGTGCCCCTCCATTGCACCCTCTATCTTAACACTGTTCCTTCTCTCTATTTTTCCTGTTGTACTTGTGTCCCTATATCTCTGTCTCTCTTTGTCGGGTCCTTACACTTTTCTCTCTCTCTCTCGCTCTCAGTCACTCTCTCTCTCTCTTTCCTGATCTCCCTCTCCAGTACAATCTCAGTGTTGTTTCTCAACCGATTTTCAATTAACCTTTGGAAACCTGATCTGATGCAGACTGGACACTCTCCTTGTCTCGCAGAATCTACATCTCTGTTTGCTATCTCATTTCATCAAATCTCCCAGAACATGGTCCTGTACCTGTATGCATCGTCCAAAGAGAAATCCATTGTCCTCATGATATAAGCGATTGCAATCGCTGCAGATCGTGAGATTCCAGCCAAGCAATGAACCAAAACCCTGGACTTCATTGACCTCACTGTATCTGCATGAAACAGAAAGAAACAATACATTATTTTGGAAAGGAAGAACCAACTTTTTCTTGTCTAACAACTGTTGTTGGTGCTATTGGGTAAGAGAGAGAGAGAGAGAGAGAGAGATGGGTGGCACAGTGGTTAGCACTGCTGTCTCACAGCGCCATCAATCCAGGTTTGATTCCAGCCTTGGGTTACTGTGTGGAGTTTGCACATTCTCCCCACATCTGCGTGGGTTTTCTCTGGGTGCTCTGGTTTCCTCCCACAGTCCAAAGATATGCAGGTTAGGTGGCTTGGCCATGCTAAATTGCCCCTTAGTGTCCAAAGATGTGTGGGTTAGGTGGATTGGCCATGCTAAATTGCCCTTTAGTGTCAGGCAGGACTAGAAGGGTAGATTCATGGGCTTATGGGGGGGGGATGGGGTAGGGCCTGGGTAGGATTGTTATTGGGGCATGTCTGATGGGCCGAATGGCCTCCTTCTGCACTGTAGTTGACACACCGGTCTATCTCTCTACTGATCTTTGGAAAGCACTGTGGGACCTTTCCTTTAGGGCATTGGGTGGACCTGTAAAGCCTTTGGCTCTAAGGACCTTGTCGATTAACCTTGTCTCTTTAACCTTGTCGGTTAAAGAGATCGGGGGTGGGAGGGGTGCTGTGGTGAGGGTGCTAGAATTGGCCATGTCACTATTAAGGGAAGGGGAGGAAGTATTTCTGACAGGGCACAGCTCTGTTACCCTCCAGCACTGAACTGCTGGTTGACACTCAACCTCCAGAACCAGTCTGGAAGATCTTCCACCTGGGTGAACCATACGAGAGCAACTGTGGCATGGTACCCCAGGAACAGTCAGTTCCTTGAGAGATACTGGAGGTAAATAGAGAATGAGAATGAAAGCTTCTATTTATATAGCCCCTTTTAATATAGTCACTCCCATCTCAAGGTAGGAGCAGAATGATGGCACAGTGGTTAGCACTGCTGCCTCACAGCGCCAGGGACTCAGGTTCGATTCCCAGCTTGGGTCACTGTCTGTGTGGAGTCTGCACATTCTCCCCATGTCTGCATGGGTTTTCTCCGGGTGCTCCAGTTTCCTCCCACAGTCCAAAGATGTGTGGATTGGCCATGCTAAATTGCCCCTTAGTGTCAGGGGGACTAGCTAGGATAAATACATGGGATTATGGGATAGGGCCTGGGTGCAGACTCGATGGGCTGAATGGCCCCTTCTGCACTGTCTGATTCTATGAGTAGACCATATGGCCCATTGAGCCTGCTCTGCCATTCAATAACATCTTGGGCTTCTGCCCCATTATCCTGCCTGAGACACCAAAGTTCTGTCTATTGGTGCAAACTTTAAATGTGAGCCATTGCTAGACCTAGAGTAATTTCACTGGGCCATCATCGTCCCTTTGTAGGGGTACAAAGCTCTGGGGTCACATACCAACCGACTCAAGAACAGTTTCTTCCCTGCTGCTGTCAGACTTTTGAATGGACCTTCTGGAACAAGCTGCCAGAGGTAGTAGTAGAAGTGGGTACAACTTTGCCTTTTAAAAAGTGTTTAGACAGTTACATGGGTAAGATGGGTATAGAGGGATATGAGCCAAATGCAGGCAATTGGGACTAGTTTAGGGGTTTAAAAAAAAGGGCGGCATGAATAAGTTGGGCCAAAGGGCCTGTTTCCATCCTGCAAACCTCTATGACTTTAAGAGTAAGTCAGTGAGCACAAGGGTAATGGGTGGCTGGAACTTGGCATAAGTTGAAGGAGAAAACTGTGGTTTATGATATTTACTGACCCTAGGGTACAGTATTAACTGTACAATTGTCCCCTGTGTCTTAGTCTACCTATCACACATCAGGTGCATACCTATGAATTCCACAGACTTGTTCAGCCAAGGTAAGAGACTCTCACAGTAGCTGTCGTTGACCGGAATCCGCAGGAAATGGCTGTCAGGGATGAAGGCAGGCTTTGGGCAGTTACTACTCACGTTCAAGATGTGGGTGATCCCGTTATGAACCATCAACTCCTGCAAGAGAAAGTCACACAGCAATCAAAAGCCGTCCACCATTCTGCACTGCCTTCTTCCTCCTATCACTGTTTATTTTTGTTCATTCGTGGGACATGGGCGTCACTGGCAGGATCAGCATTTATTGCCCATCCTTAGCTGCTCTCAGAGGGCAGTTGAGAGTCAACCACATCGCTGCGGCTCTGGAGTCACATGTTGGCCAGAACGGGTAAGGACGGCAGATTTCCTTCCCTAAAGGGCATCAGTGAACCAGATGGGTTTTTCCAACAATGATTTCATGGTCATCAGTAGATTCTTAATTCTAAGTATTTTTTGTTGAATTCAAATTCCACCATCTGCCGTGGCAGGATTTGAACCTGGGTCCCCGGATCACTAGCCGGGTTTCTGGATTAATAGTCTAGCAATAATACCACCAAGCCACTGCCTCCCCTTTGTGAGGATACAAAAGTCTAAGGTTATATACCAACCGACTCAAGAGCAGCTTCTCCCCTGCTGCTTTCAGACTTTAGAACAGACCTACCTCGCATGAAGTTGATCTTTCCCTACACCCTCACTGTACCTATAACATCACATTCTGCATTCTCTCCTTCTTTATGAACGGTATGCTTTGTCTGCACAGCACACCAGAAACAATACTTTTCACTGTATACTAATGCATGTGACAATAATAAATCTAATCAAATCGGATAGGGGGAATTATGGTGGCCGGGGGCAGGGGGTGGGGCGGATCATATAAACGTCTGTTGCCCTCGAGCGAGATTTTCCGGCCTTGGAGTGAGCGCAGATGGAAAATCCCATCCACTGTCTTCACAGCCCCTGCACAGTCCAACCTGGACTCTAAAGCAGCAGCTTAATCTCCTCAGCAAAAGTTGATGACAGCTGCTCCTCTAATCCCCAGAAGTGATGAAACAGAACTCCAGGATCTCCATAATCCAGCTTCATCCCATTCCCAACCTGGTGATCCCCATTGGGTGCTGCGCGGCAGACAACTGGCAGAATCCTGAAGGACTTTTGTCATTTCTCTGAGGATTCCACCAATCTTCTGCTGAGGTTCTGGGAGAACGCCCCCCCCCACCCACCTCCCGTCCTGGAGGTTTTATTTTGTTTTGAAGGTGGGGTGGAGGGGTTCTGATTCCACATGAGGCTGATGACATCAGGATGATTCTGGGGATGGCGGGATTGATGTATGAGGAGAGATTGACTAGGTTAGGATTGTTTTTGCTGGAGTTCAGACAAATGAGGGGCTGAATCTCGTAGAGACTTATCTAACAGGAATACACAGGATAGATACAGGGAGGACGTTCCTGGTAGGGGAGTCCATTACGCAAGCCAGCCTCCCATCCAATTGACTCTATCTACACTTCCCGTTGCCTTGGAAAAGCAGCCAGCACAATCATGGACCCCACGCACCCTGGACATTCTCTCTTCCACCTTCTTCCATTGGGAAAGACACAAAAGTCTGAGGTCACGTACCAACCGACTCGAGAACAGCTTCTTCCCCACTGCTGTCAGACTTTTGAATGGACCTACTTACATTAAGTTGATCTTTCTCTATACCTTAGCTATGATTGTAACACCACATCCTGCCCTCTCTGCTTTCCTTCTCTATGAATGGTATGTTTTGTCTGTATAATGCACAAGAAACAATACTTTTCACTGTATGTTAATACATGTGACAATAATAAATCAAATCAAATTAAAACCAGGGGTCAGTCTGAGGACGCGGGGTAGGCCATTTAGGACGGAGATGAGGAGACATTTCTTCACCCAAAGAGTGGCGAGCCTGTGGAATTCATTACCACAGGAAGTAGTTGATGCCAAAACATTGAGTGTATTCAAGAGGCGGCTGGATATAGCACTTGGGGTGAATGGGATCAAAGGTTATGGGGAAAAGATTAGGTTATTGGATTAGATGATCGTAATGAATGGTGAAGATGGCTCGAAGGGACAAATGGCCTCCTCCTGCTCCTATCTTCTATGTTTCTATGTTTTAAACATGTCCTTTCTAACTCTAAGCTGGACCAACCTTATTCAGAACATCATTCTGGGAGCCCAGGTAGACATAGGGGAGGATCTGAGTAGGTCCCGAGTCACAGGTGGAGAGACATGGCTGTGAGATACTGCTGGGCAGAGAGCTACTTGACTTCCCTTCGCACAAGCTGGGAAAGCAGGAAGAAAATTCCGCAAAACCCCCTGCGAAGAGAAAAGGATCACAGGAATAACTTTTATTATTTATTAGTCACAGATAGGCTTACATTAACACTGCAATGAAACTACTGTGAAAATCCCCTCATTGCCACACTCCAGTGCCTGTTTGGATACACTGAAGGAGAATTTAGCACATCTTTCGGATTATGGGAAGAAACCAGAACACCTGAAGGAAACCCACACAGACATGGGGAGAACGTACAGACTCCACACAGACTGTCCCAAGTTGGGAATCGAACCCGGGTTCCTGGTGCTGTAAGGCAGCAGTGGTAATCAACTGTGCTACCATGCAGTAGGATAAGGTGAAGAGTAGATAATACCATATACACACACAAACCAAGACTCCTTCATAACCATCCATCCATGTAGAATTACAAATTCTCCACCCAATGTTTGAATTTAAATTCTACAATTTGCTATGGTGGGACTTGAACCCATGTCCTCAGAGTCAACCACACTATTGTGGGTAACATGCAGGCCAGATTGGGTAAGGATGGAAGTGTCCATAAAGGACACTGGTAAACATGGTCATCATTACTGCTATAGGAGGTCTTCTGCTGGGGGGAGTGGGGGTGGAGTTCATGAGAAGATAGTGCCGATAGTGACCTTTTTCATGCAGGTATCATGCATCCAGTCAGTGCAGACTCAATGGGCTGAATGGCCTCCTCTGCACTGCAGGGATTCTATGATTCTATTCAATTTTTTAAAAATTAATTCGCAGGACACAGACGTCACTGGCTGGCTATCATTTATTGCCCATCCCTAATTGCCCTTGGAGGGCAGTAGAGATTCAACCACATTGCTGTGGCTCTGGAGTCACATGTAGGCCAGCCCAGGTAAAGACGATTGATTTCCTTCCCTAAAGGGACATTAGTGAACCGGATAGGTTTTTCCAACAATGGACAATGGTTTCATGGTCATCTGTAGATTCTTAATTCCAGATTTTCTTTATTGAATTCAAATTCCACCAGCTGCCTTAGCAGGATTTGAACCCAGGTTCCCAGAACATTAACTGAGTTTCTGGATTAATAGTCTAGCGATAATACCATGAGGCCTTCCCCTGAATTTAAATTCCTCACCTGCCATGGTGGGATGTGACCTCATGTTCTCTGGACTGTTAACTGACAGTAAGAAGTCTCACAACACCAAGTTAAAGCCCAACAGGTTTATTTGGTAGCACAAGCTTTCAGAGCGCCGCCCCTTCATCAGGTGAGTATCACTCCGAAAGCTCGTGCTATCAAATAAACCTGTTGGACTTTAACCTGGTGTTGTGGGACTTATTACAGTGCTTACCCCAGTCCAATGCTGGCATCTCCACATCATTAGAACAAAGAACAAAGAACAATCCAGCACGGGAAACAGGCCCTTCGGCCCAACGAGCCCGCGCCGCCACACCACCCTACACCTATTCTACCCTGCATATCTATGAATGGAACCCTACTCAGTCAGATTCAGGGAAGAAATAGTGTCAATTTGGTAAAAACCGATTAGCCTGAGAGCACATTTTTGGGGTGTGGGAGGAAACCGGAGCGCCCGGAGGAAACCCACGCATCCACAGGGAGAATGCGCAAACTCCCACAGACACAGGCCCAAATCCATGTGCCTGCACAGCCAGCAGTGCTAGTCACTGAGCTGTTGCGGCGCCCGTCTACCGGTCCAGGATCAAGCACACACACCGACACGAAGTACTAGGCCACTCCTGGAACTTCCAAGAGCAGCCCAGGCACGACCCGCCGTGTGAGTGCCCCTCGTTTGACACAATTATTAATTGACGCCACTGGGTTACGAGTCCAGTGGCATAATCTCAATGCTACCACACCCAGTTGGCAGATACTAACAGTGAGACTTTTTCTTCGAATCATGTACCTTTAAGAAAATATATATTGTTGAACTGTTTCTCCAGTTTGTGCAGGAGGTTGGCGATGATGTCACTGGCCGGAGGAGCCTTTGCATTCTCTGTTTCTTGATCATACAGCACCAGCTCCTTTGCGTCCAGGTCCTTTATCTGAGGAGTAAGAGACAAGAGGGCTCAGATGAAAGAGTTTTCTTTTTCTCTCTTTATGAACTTTGCCCCAGTCCCCAACTGCATCCACCCCCATTCATGTTAGTCAGACATGTTCCTGGTGGTTTATCACATGACCCCCGCCTCCAACTGCCCTTCCCCCACAACCTCGTCACTTGGTGTGTTCACTATCACCTTCCCACGGCCAATCAGAAAGTGAACAAGTGGAGTCTAAATGGTGAGAAGTTCTGGACAGTAAAGAGAGGGAGAAGATGTGCCCATTGGTGGAAAGATCAAGACTAGCGCTCACTCATTAAAGATGATTGACAAAAGAAATAACCACAGCCCGAGGAGAAACTTTATTTTTTAGGCAGCGAGCAGGCTCGTAGAGGCCGAATGGCCTACTCCTGCTTCTATTTTCTACATTTCTATGCGTGGTTAGAATCTGGAATGCCTGAGAGTGCGCGGTGGATGCAGATTCAATCCTGATTTTTAGAAGGGAATTTGATAAGTATCTGATGAGAAAATGTTTGCAGGAAATTGGGCAGGAGAATGTGACCAACTACATTGCTCTGACAGAGAGCCAGCATGGTTTTGACAGGCTGAATGGCCTCCTTCTGTGCTCTGTCCATTCTATAATTCTGTCATCGCACAATTCACAGAATTCCTACGGTGCAGAAGGAGGCCATCTGGCCCATCGAGACAGCACTATTCCTTCAACAGAGCATTTTACACAGGCCCATTCCCCAATTCCCATCACCTTCATGCATTCATCCTGTTAATATCCCATACTAACCATCTTTGGACACTAATGGGCAATTTAGCATGGACAATCCACCCTAACCTGCACATCTTTGGACACTAAGGGGCAATTTTGCATGACCAATCCACCTATTGAGTAATTCTTTGGACATTAAGAGGCAATTTAGCACAGGCAATCCACCTAACCCACATATCTTTGAACACTAAGAAGCAATTTAGCATGGCCAATCCACCTAACCCATACATCTTTGGGCAACATGGGGCAGTTTAGCATGGGCAATCCACCTAACCTGCACGTCTTTGGATATTAAGGATCAATTTAGCATGGCCAAACCATCTAACCCGCATATCGTTGCACACTAAGAGGCAATTTAGTATGGCCAATCCACCTAATCTGCATATCTTTGGAGTGTGAGGGGAAACCGAGCACCCAGAGGAAACCCACGCAGACACAGGGAGAACGTGCAAACTCCACACAGGCAGTTACCCAAGCCAGGAATCAAACCCAGATCCAGATCCCTGGCGCTGTGAGAATGATTCTTTCTCTGTCAAAATTCTCTATAGGACTGACAGATGAAAATGTTCAACATGAATGGGAAACATTTCTTTAAAGCCTGCCGGACGTTTTCCCCTGAGTCATTGAAAGCAGTGACTAGGAGATTGATCTTCAATTCCTGGAAATCCTGGAATATTGCCAACCCATTTAAATATCCTGCTCCGTGCATGAATGTCAACAAAACAAAGGAGATAATCATCGACTTCAGGAAGCATAAAGGAGAACATGCCCCTGTCTACATCAATGGGGATGAAGTAGAAATGGTTGAGAGCTTCATGTTTTTAGGTGTCCAGATCACCAACAACTGTGGTTCCCCATGCCAACACTATAGTTAAGAAAGCCCACCAATACCTCTACTTTCTCAGAAGACTAAGGAAATTTGGCACGTCAGCTACGACTCTCACCAACTTTTACGGAAACAGCCAGAAAGAATGCTTTCTGTGGTGCATCACACTTGGTATGGCTCCTGCTCTGCCCAAGACCACAAAAAAACTACAAAGGGTCATGAATGTAGCCCAATCCATCATACAAACCAGCCTCCCATCCACTGACTCTGTCTACACTTCCCGCTGCCTTGGGGAAAAGCAGCCAGCATAATTAAGGACCCCCACGCACCCCTGACATCCTCTCTTCCACCTTCTTCTGTTGGGAAAAAGGTACAAAAGTCTGAGGTCACGTACCAACCGACTCAAGAACAGCTTCTTCCCTGCTGCTGTCAGACTTTTGAATGGACCTATCTCACATTACGTTGATCTTTCTCTACACTCTAGCTATGACTGTAACACTACACTCTGCACTCTCCCATTTCTTATCTATGAATGGTATGCTTTGTCTGTATAGCACGCAAGAGACAATACTTTGCACTCTATAGTAATACATGTGACAATAATAAATCAATCAAATCAAAGATGCAGAGAGATAGAGAAGAAGAATAGAAACAATAGGGAAGAAAAAATAGGGGAGAGAGAGGAAAATGGCCAGAACAAACCGTTATTGTTGGACTCGGCTGCAGGGGGTCAGCGAGTGACTCTTCCTCAGTTGTGATCTCTGAGGCGCAGATGTTAACTGCATTCAGCACGTGAAGGACGTGATAGTCAGCAACAGGGCGACAGTCGACAACTAACATCTTCTCCTTTTGGCCTTGCAACATGGCCGCCAGCCTATTGGCCCTGATGGCTTTCACCGGCTTCTTGTCTCCTGCCATTAGATTCTGGAGAAGAACGAACATTTGGAAAAAATTAAGTCACTCTTTAATTAACGATTTAACCTCCCCCAACACCCCTCCCTCCCAACCAACTGTTCTCTCCTGAAGACCCTGACTCATCCTGCTCCATTTGTCACATATGGGCGAATTTTGGGCGAATCAGAGCGGGCGAGGGGCAGACCACGGAACGCTCCACTGACCTTGGGCAGGGTTTTCCAGTTTTGGGATGAGCGCCGGAAAATCCCACCCACTACATCTAGGCCTCATGCATTGGCAGGCTATTTGATTGTGTGGGGCATCACCAATCCCTGAATCATAGAATCACTACAGTGCAGAGGGAGGCCATTTGGCCCATCGGGTCTGCACCAATTACAATCCCACCCAGGCCCTATCCCGATGACTCCACATTTTTACCCTGTTACATTTACCCTGATGCAAAGGGGCAATTTAGCATTGACAATTCACCTAACTTACACATCTTTGGACACCAAGGGGCAATTTAGCATGCCAATTCACCTAATCTACACATCTTTGGACACCATGGGACAACTTAGCATGGACAATCCACCTAACCTAAACATCTTTGGACACTAAGGGGCAATTTAATATAGCCAACCCAACTAACCTGCACATCTTTGGAGTGTGGGAGGAAAGTAGAACACCTGGAGGAAACCTACGGATTCTGGGGAGAATGGGATGGTTTGCTATATTAAAGGTGCTATATAAATGCAGGTTTCTATGGAAGATTCAGCAACCATGCTGCACAAACTGCCAGTTCCCAATCTAGCGGTGACTGGGGAACGCTCCCAGCCGGCATGGGAACACCACCGGCTTTTGATTGACGTGCACTCTGGGACACCGCTGTCACATGGAGTCCCAACACAAAACCCCCTTGTGGATATCACCCAGTGATGTCAAAGCGGATTGAGGGGATTAACTCCTAGGCGAATGCCTTAGTTAATACCTAAGCTTCCCTTGAGAATCACCAGTGTTAACAAAACCGTGGACCAGGAAAATACAAGCTCTGGCACTCCAGATGTGAGATATAATCCAACAATTATCTGTGGCTTTTGACTAAAAATTAAGTAAAGTTCAAACAAATAGAAAGAGAAACAAGCTCAGCACTCTAGTAATGATGAAGGTTGCTTTTTCAGACTCCCAAGAGCTGCGCCATCTCTCCTGAACATGATTCACTGCGGCTCAATGGGTAACCCTCCCACCTCCGAGCCAGAAGCTCAAGTCCTATTCTGCAATGAACTGAGAACTCCCAGTGCAGTACTGTGGGAGGACTGCACTGTTGGCAGTGCCATCTTTTGAGATGCGACATTAAACTACAGCGCCCTCTCAGGTGGGAGTAAAAATCCCATGGCATTATTTTGAAGGAAAGCAGGACAGTTCTTCGACCTCCACATCCGGTATCTGTTAACAAACCATCCAGTGCGCAGGTGCTGTGGTGACGTCAATACCTATATATTTTTCGCTGTGTATTATTCTGCCTGGAATGATTATGCCTCAGTTGGATTGCATTATACTCCAAAAAATTCCTTGTCTCTCTCTCTCTCTCCCTAACCCCCACCCCCTGCCTCCCATTTCTCTGCTCAAGAATCTCCTCAGAGATCAAGATTCTCCTGTTGTGTAGCTCTGTCCAAAACAAAACCCAGTCCATCACACAAACCAGCCTCCCATCCATTGACTCTGTCTACACTTCCCGCTGCCTCGGAAAAGTAGCCAGCACAATCAAGGACCCCACGCGCCCAGGACATTCTCTCTTCCACCTTCTTCCATCAGGAAAAAGTCTGAGGTCATGTACCAACCAACTCAAGAACAGCTTCTTCCCTGCTGCTGTTGAATGGATCTACCTCACATTAAGTTGATCTTTCTCTACACTCTAGGTATGACCGTAACATTACATTCTGCACCCTTTCCTCTCCTTCTCTCCTCTGTGCGCAATGAACGGTATATTTTGTACAGCATGCAAGGAACAATACTTTTTACTGTATTCCAATACATGTGACAATAGTAAATCAAATCAAAAGCATTCTGAAAGAAAATGTTTTTTAATAAATCATGGAAATGTACAGTACAATGGAGGCCATTTGGCCCTCATCACTGTACTGTCTGGAAATGGAACTATCCAGTCTCATTAAGTCTCCATGATTTATAATCACTCAATTCATCAACAAAAATCTTTAAGCAGACTGGCCTGGATTTTTACATATCTGAAAATTCTGCACAGAATTTGCCCACCACACTCTATCAGGGTTAAATACTTACATCTTTGCCCCCGTTCGCTTTCTTCACGCTTCTAATATCTTTCCTCTCCAACTGTTTGGTCGATGGCTTCACCAGCCCCTTGTAGTCACCCGTTCTACACTTATAAACGGAAGCATTTATTTAACAGCTTTAATGGCTTCCCAAAGCACTTTGCAGCCACTGGAAGTTATTTCTGAAGGAAACTTGGTAAGCAAATTGCACGCAGCAAGCTCTCAGAAGCAGCACTGTAACAATGGCCAGGTGACCTGATTTAGTGATCATCATCGAAGCATAGAATCCCTACGGTGCAGAAGGAGGCCATTTGGCCCATCGAGTCTGCACTGACTCTCCGACAGAGCATTTTACCCAGGCCCTACCCCCATAATGCCACGTATTTACTTTGCTAATCCACCTAACCTGCACATCTTTGGACACCAAGGGGCAATTTAGCATGGCTAATCCACCTAACCTGCACACCTTGGGAGGAAAACATGAGCATCCAGAGGAAACCCATGCAGACACAGGGAGAATGTGCAAACTCCACACACAGACAGTGACCCAAGGCCAGAATCGAACCTGGGTCCCTGGCATTGTGGACAATAACTATTGGCCATGACACTGCCAGAACTCAACATCCCTCTCCCATCTTCAAAATAGTGGGCAGCAGATCATTTACATTCACCTGCGAGGACAGATGGGGGTCTCGGGTTAACATTGCAAGGGATCTTCCTCAGCACTGCGCTGAGCATCAGCCTAGATTATGTGCTCAAGTCAGATAACAATCCTTGCATAAGAAAAATCCCAATTTTCTCCATCCACTAAATGGATGTTATCCTCCCCACAACCCCCCCCCACCCTCCCCTTGTTAACCATTCACCACTCACCCTTCTCAAACCTCTGTCGAGTTTCCCCTGCTCTGTTCCAATGACGACAAAACCCTTCTCTTCCAAATCTGGCATCTTAACTACACGCTGACATAATCTCAGACCAATCTGTCATTTACCTCTTCCTCCTCCTTTAAGACAGTGGGGTCCTCAACAACTCTGCAGGCAGTATTGTAGCAATGGTCCAAGCAAGATTGTAGCCCATAATGTGGAGATGCTGGCGTTGGACTGGGGTAAACAGGCAAGATTCACCAACAAGCCCCTTTTTGCTTGTACATTCAGTCAACACCACCACCCCCCCCCCGCCCCGCCTCCCCCCTCTCAATAAACTAAGCAAGATCCACTACTTTTGTACTGCCTGTCCCACCTTTCAATGGTTTAGGGGGGGGGGCGGGTAAAATGTTTTAAGCCATCTCCTGCAGCGAAGGGGATAGATAACATCTCTTAAAAAAAAACAAAACAAGACTTTGCAAAATCCAACTCTCACCTTAGCTGTCTCAAGGCAACCTCAGAGGTGTCTGGGGCAAATGACATCAAATCGATTAAATATTTAAAACCACGGAAAGTGACTGCAGAGCTGATTTGACAGAAGAATGGCTGGGGGGGGGGGGGGGGGGAGAGAAAAACGCTTCATGATTGATGACTTACCAAAAAGTTGTCACGATAATAGATCATATATTTTGTTTCAGAAAATTAGCTGCAAAAATGCATGCCTCCACCTCGATATTAGCACATTTTTTTTTTGCACCTCACATATCAGTGCAATCTTAAAATTAATACTTAGCAACATGTCACCTTTGACAGAATTTTTCCCCCCGACTGATGCATGTCCACACCTGGGTAAGGGTGTTTTTTTTTTGTTGCTGTTGCGAATATTATTAACCTACCTCTTGTATAAATTCCTCTTCTGTTTGCAGGGGTATTTTAAAATCTTGTTGTCGGCGGCGGCATTGACGTATCCCAGGCGTTTGCAGGTAAGAGCGGGTCCCTTGCACCATGCACTCAGGATTCACACACACACACACACACACATATACACACTCTCTCTTTCTGTGTCTCTGTAATAGCTTCGATCTCTTCCCCCCCCCCCCCACCTCCCTCCCTCTCTCTGAACACAATGAGGTAATGCGGTTAAAAATAGTTCAGGTACAGCAAATATGTCATCTCTAACCAATGGCAGGCTTTCCCCTTGTGTTGTGTTTTTTCTCTCCCTCTCCTGACTGATGTCAGAGGTTTTTTAGACATGTCGACTTCTCTTTCTCTCTCTCTCTCTCTCTCTCTGGGACATGCATAGAGACATGGATTTAAAAGACAATCCATCAGATTGATGATCAGATGTTGAGCAGAAGAAGAATTTTTTAATGGCAGTGCAATTCCCTGCACCATTCACTTCACATCACCCTTCCTGCTGGCCTATTGTCTAATCGCCTCGCATTGTCCCCGTTTGCAAGTTATCCCCCCACCCCAGCATCGTTTGAGCGGTGACAATGGCCTTTCAAGCACCCCAATATATCCCCCAGAGCACTTCCAAACCAATGAAAGTAGTTTTTTTTTTAATGTCCTGAAGTGTAGGCGCTGCTGTGATGTGAGGGGGAGGGTGACAATTCGTACACAGCAAGATTCCACAAACAGTCGCTATGATCATAACTTGGCTTCTTGTTTTCTCCAGAACAAAGAGAAGGATGAGGGCACGGGGTGGGGGGTAGTGGGGGGGGGGGGGTCGTGGTGTGGGGGACATTAAATTATTGAATCCTTGCAGTGCAGAAGGAGGCCGTTCGGCCCATCCATCCTGTACCGTCAACAATCCCACCCTATCCACAGAACCCCACGTTTTTACCCTGCTTGTCCCCCTGGCATTCAGGTGCAATTTAGCATGGCCAATCCACCTAACCTACACATCTTTGGACACTAAGGGGCAATTTATCACGGCCAATCCACCTAACCTGCACATCTTTGGACACTAAGGAGCAATTTAGCATGGCCAATCGACCTAACCCGCACATCTTTGGACACTAAGGGGCAATTTAGCATGGCCAATCCACCCAACCTGCACATCTTTGGACACTAAGGAGCAATTTAGCATGGTCAATCCACCTAACCCGCACATCTTTGGACACTAAGTGGCAATTTAGCATGGCCAATCCACCTAACCTACACATTTTTGGGCACTAAGGGGCAATTTAGCATGCCTAATCCACCCTAACCTGCACATCTTTGGGCACTAAATGGCAACTTAGCATGGCCAATCCACCTAAGCTGCACATCTTTGACTGTGGGAGGAAACCGGAGCACCCGGAGGAAACCCACCCAGACACGGGGAGAACGTACAGACTCCGCACAGACAGTGACCCAAGTCGGGAATCGAACCCAGATCCCTGGCACTGTGAGGCAGTGTGCCATCCCCATGAATCTTTGCCCACCACTGAGTCTGTAAGGTATTTGCCCTTCATGGTCGCATCTGTTTTCAGCTGTGAAGCTGAACCTGGTTTCCAGCAGCCTGCTTCCAATATGGGTGGTGAGGGGAGGTGTCCCTCACGAGGTGTCTGCATGTCAGAGCAGACCCTCAGAAGTGGCTGATTCTCCCTTTCCCTCCCCCTGCCCGAGAAACACCCCAATTCCCCTGCTTGGGAGCTGTTGAAATTGCACAAGACAAGCTAACAGGCTTCAAATCCAGAGGATGGCCAAGGCGGTGCGGTGGAGAGTGGAGGGGGAGGGTGGGCTCCAAACCAGGATGCAAAAGTGGAATACTGCAGATGCTGAAAATTTCTTTTAAAAAAAATACAAAAAAAGCTGCAAAAACCCAGCAGGTCTGCCAGCATCTGTGGAGAGAGAAAAAGAGTTGCAGGTCATAGAATCCCTATAGTGCAGGAGGAGGCCATTCAGCCCATCGAGCCTGCACCATCCCTAGTCCCGCAATCCCACATATTTACCCCGCTGAGGATCAATTTAGCACGGCCAATCAACCTAACCCACACATCTTTGGACTGTGGGAGGAAACCGGAGCACCCGGAGGAAAGTCACGCAGACACGAGGAGAACGTGCAGACTCCACACAGACGGTGACCCAAGCCGGGAATCGAATCTGTGTCCCTATCCCAGTGCTAATCACTGTGCCACCGTGCTGCTCCGAGTGACCTTATATCAGGAAACATTGCTGACGAACGGTCACTCGACTTACAACTCTGTTTCTCTCCCCACAAATGTTGTCCAAACTGCTGGGCAGGAATTTTTCATCTGGGCCCACCCCAAAGCCGGAAAATCCCACCCAAGAACTTTGCAATGGTCTGTGTCCCGTCCTCTCTTGATTCCCATTATTTAAAGTTTATTTATTAGTGTCACAAGTAAGCTTACATTCACACTGCAATGAAGTTAGTGTGTCCTTTGTTACAGGTTGGTGGGCAGGACAGGTAAATTCTGCCCACTGAGTTTTATTTGCACCATTCTTCTTTGTTGTTTATTGTCAAACTGGGATTGCATCCGATCCAATGGGATTCAACAGACACTTGCCAAGTTCCCCTCCAAACCACTCATCCCACACATCATTCCATCCCAATTGGAAACATACCTTTGATTTAATTTGATTTATTATTGTCACATGCATTGGTTTACAATGAAAAGTATGGGTTCTTGCGCACTGAACAGACAAAGCATACCGTCCATATCGGCCGTTCCTTCACAGTCACGGGCTTACAATCCTGGAATTCCCCATCTAACGCATTGTGGGTCAACCCACAGCACAGGGACTGCAGCGATTCAAGAAGGCAGCTCACCACCACCTTCTCAAGGGGCAACTAGGGATGGGCAATAAATGCAAGAAAAACATTTTGCTGGGGGGGAATTTAAAATCAGTGCCCCGAATCTGTCAGACTTAGTGCCAGAGAATGGTGTCTTTACCCAGTGGACTTTCAAGGCAGTGTTTAGGGAGTGATTTCTCTGTTGCTGTTGTGTAATTTACTATGAAAAGTATCCTGGTAATACTGTGTGCATGTCATGTCCCCAAGGTCCTATCTCATGCGGTGCTGTCAAGAAAACAGAAAAAAAGAACTAGGTCATTGAGTAAATCACCAGCTCACAATTAACAGGGTGCTTTTGCGAGAAATATACTGGAGGATGATGTCAGATCCCTCAGGCTGTTTACACAGAGCAGGGCAGATTAGAATCACCGGCAAATGCGGATTCTCCCCCAGCAGGATTGGCAACCTGGCACCAGGCAGGGATTGGGAAGGTGCCCTTGCCTGACATTTGAAGGGGGTGGCACAATGCGGGGATTAAGGATGCCACGCCATGCAAAGATTGGGAAGCGAGTGTGCAGGGATCCGGAAGACATTTATTCAATTTTTTTTGTCCTCATATTGCTAGGAAATGCAACCATAGAAATAATACCGCACAGAAGGAGGCCATTTGGTCCATCGAACCTGATACCGACAACAATCCCACCCAGGCTCTATCCCCATTACCCCACATATTTACATTGCTAATCCCCCTGACACTAAGGGGCAATTAAGCATGGCCAATCCACCTAACCTACACATCTTTGTGACACTAAAGGGCAATTTAGCATGACCAATTCACCTAATCTGCACATCTTTGGACACTAAGGGGCAATTTAGCATGGCCAATCCATCTAATCTACACATCTTTTGACACTAAGGGGCAATTTAGCGTGGCCAATCCACCTAACCTGCACATCTTTGGACACTAAGGGGCAATTTAACATGGCCAATCCATTTAACCTACACATCTTTGGACACTAAGGGACAATTTAGCGTGGCCAATCCATCTAACTTACACAACTTTCGATGCTAAGGGGCAATTTAGCGTGACCAATTCACCTAACCTGCACACCTTGGGACACTAAAGGGCAATTTATCATGGCCAATGCATCATAATCTACACATTTTTGGAGTGTGGGAGGAAACCGGAGCACCCGGAGGAAACCCACACAGACATGGGAAGAACATGCAAACTCTGCACAGACAGTTATTCAAAGCTAGTATTGAATCTGGGTCTTTGGCTCTGTGAGGTGCAATGCCAACTGTGTAGCCATTGTGTTGCCAAATAGAGATAGTTACAGTTGTAATTGTGGTTGTTGGGAACAAGATGTAGCTTTAAGTTCAACTTATGTTTTTTATTTTTGGTTTGAAAAGGTGAAACCAGGGCCTAGTTTTTCTTTGAGTGGAGTCGGCAGGTCTGCGGTTGTTTGTACAACCTGCATTAATGAGATTTTCTGACTCTTGAATGGAAGTTAAGAAAAACATAAAGTTAAGAAAAACTGTGGCTTAGCAGAGACCCATGGATAGACAAGGTGAGGTGAAAGGAAGCATCTTTTCACAGAAAGTGCCAGAACAGGTAGGACATGGAATGGGACAGATGGCAAGTCCCAAACTAAAGAAGAAGCCAAAAACCAAGGAGTGGAAGAGGAGCAAGATCCCAAGGGAAATCTTCTAGCCAAAGGAAAAGAACAAGAACCTGGAAAAGTATCCTGTTAAGTGAAGTCAAGATTGAGGAGCAGAGGAAAAGGCTCCAAGATAAAAGATGGGGCTGAAGAAAGCTGATGTAAAGTAAAATAGGCTTATGAGAAGCCAGAATACGGTGAACAGTTTTGGTCCCCTTATCTGAGAAAAGATGTACTGGAGGCAGTCCAGAGAAGGTTTGCTGGCTGATCCTGAGTATAGAATCATAGAATCCTACAGAAGTCGTCCATTTGGGCCATCGAGTCTACACTGACCACAATCCCATCCAGGGCCTATCCCCATAACCCCAAGCATTTACCTTAACTAGTCTCCCTGACACTGAGGGGCAATTTAGCATGGCCAATCAACCTAACCCACACACCTTTGGACTGTGGGAGAAAACTGGAGCACACAGAGGAAACCCGGGCAGTCACAGGGAGAACATGCAAACTCCACGCAGACAGTGACCCAAGCCGGGAATCAAACCCGGATGTTTGGCGCTTTGAGGCAGCAGTACTAACCACTGTGCCACCATACTGCCCCAATGGAGGGATTTTCTTTCTTATAAGGAGAGATTGAGTGGGTTGGGCCTGTGCTCATTGAAGTTTAGAAGAATGAGAGGCGACCTTATTGAGACATATTGGACTCTCCGGGGGTTGACAGAGTTGGAGCTGAGAGGTAATTTTCCCCTTGTGGGAGAGCCTGGGATCAGAGGGCATAACCTCAGAGTGAAGGGGTTCACATTTGATGGACATGAGAAGGAATTTCTTTTCTCATAGGGTCGTGAATCTGTGGAATCCTTTACCACAGGGGGCTGTTAGAGGCTGGATCATTGAGTATGTTCAAGGCTGAGATAAACAGATTTTTAATCAGTAAGGGTTATAGGGATAAGGCGGGAAAGCGGAGTTGAGGATTATCAGTCATGATCACGTTGAAATGCAGAACAGACCCGATGGGCAAGCCATGTTGCAGCTTTATAGAACCTTAGTTAGGCCGTTCTTAGAATATAGCATTCAAATCTGGTCACCACATTACCTGAAGGAGGCTTTGTAGAGGGTACAGAAAAGATTTCCCAGGATGTTGCCTGGTATGGAGGGCATTAGCCATGATGAGAGGTTGGAAAAACTTGGTTTGTTCTCACTGGAGTGATGGAGGTTGAAGGGCGACCTGATAGAAGTCCACAAGGTTATGAGGGGCATGGACAGAGTGGATAGTCAGAAGCTTTTTCCCAGGGGGGAAGAGTCAATTACTAGGGGGCACAAGTTTAAGGTGCGAGGGGCAAGGTTTAAAGGCGATGTACGAGGCAAGTTTTTTTACACAGAGGGTGGTGGATGCCTGGAACTCATTGCAGGGGGAGGTAGTGGAAGTGGATACGATAGCGAGTTTTAAGGGGCATCTTGACAAATACACGAATAGGATGGGAATAGAGGGATATGGTCCCCGGATGGTAAGGAGGTTTAGTTCAGTCAGGCAGGCTTGGAAGGCTAAAGGGCCTGTTCCTGTTCTTTGATCTTTGTTCTAATTGCCTTGGTGAGCTGCTTTCTTGAACCTCTGCAGTCCATGTGGGGTAGGTACAGCCACAGTGCTGTCAGGAAGAGAGTTCCAGGATTTTGACCCAGTGACAGTGAAGGAGCGGAGATGTATTTCTAAGTCAGGATGATATGGCTTGGAGGCGAACTTGCAGGTGGTGACGTTCCCCATGTATTTGCTGTTCTTGTCCGTGAGTTAGAGGTCACGGGTTTGCAAGGTGCTGTCGAAGGGGCCTTGGCGAATCGCTGCGGTGCGTCTAGTAAATGGTACATTCAGCTGCCAGTGTGCGTCGGTGGTAGAGAAGGTGAATGTTGAAGGTCCCAGCCGAGCTTTGTCCTGAGTGGTGTCCAGCTTCTTGAGTATTGTTGGAGCTGTACTCCTCCAGGCAAGAGTTTTCCATCACACTCCTGACTTGTAAAGGCTTTGGGAACCAGGAGGTGAGTTCAACATGGCGTGTGGGCCAGGTCAAGTTACCAGGAGTAACAACAGAAAAAGCCTGAAATACTCTGGGTGTAAGGCTGCATCCATGGAGAGCCAAACAGAGTTAACATTTCAAGGCAATGACCTTTTAATAGAACACCCACAAAGTTTTGAATTTGCTTTTGAAAAGAATGGGTCCACAAGCTCTGTACATGTAATAAATGGTGAATAATATCTTATTACCAATTTGAATGGGCAGCAGGTAACTTAGGTACTTTCAAAATCCTCAGAGGTATTGTTGAGTCAATAGTGTTGTTAGAACACATCCAAGTCTAGTATTCCCCTAGGATTTATATTACTGTGTGTAACGTTTCAGCCATGCCATTATTGAGTCGACACTTTGCTAATATCCTGTTAGTCCTTGTGTTCTTATCTTTTACACGATGTTCTGAAAAAAAAAATCCCCCATTTTCAATTTCTAAGTTTCTGGTTGGAATTATAGAAAAGTACAGACTGATGGGGGCCATTTGGCCCATGCTGCCTGTGCTGGTCCTTTCAAAAGGGTAGAATCCCTGCTGTGCAGAAAGAAGGAGGCCATTCGGCCCATCAAGTTCTGCACCGAAAACAATCCCACTCAGGCCCTATTTCTGCAACCTCACACATTTGCCCTGTCAATCCCCTGACACTAAGGGTCAATTTATCATGGCCAATCAACCTGACCCACACATCTTTGGAATGTGGGAGGAAACTGGAGCACCTGGAGGCAACCCACGCAGAAACAGGGAGAACATGCAAATTCCGCACAGACTGTGACCCAAGGCTGGAATTGAAACCCGGGTCTCTGGGGCTGTGAGGCAGCAGTGCCAACCACTGTGCCACTGTGCCGCCCTGTGCTGAAGAGTCATGCTTAGTCCCACACTCTAGATTTCCACGTGTAAAAGTTCCTCATTTTCAATTAAGTACCTGCGCAAACTCCTGTTAAAATTCTTTATGATTTGATTGGATTTAATTGGATTTGATTTGATGTGTTACTGTCACATGTATGAGTTTACAGTGAAAGCCATGAGGTGGAGCTGCTGGCGTTGGACTGGGGTGGGCACAATAAGAAGTCTCACAACACCAGGTTAAAGTCCAGCAGGTTTATTTGGAATCACGAGCTTTTGGAGCACTGCCCCTTCATCAATTGATTCATCTGATGAAGGAGCAGCAGTCCAACAGCTTGTGATCTTAAATAAACCTGCTGGACTTTAACCTGATATTGTGAGACTTCTTACTGTACAGTGAAAAGCATTGCTTTTTGCACGCTATACAGACAAAGCATACCGTACGAAGAGAAGGAAAGGGAAGGGTTTCAGAATGTAGTGTTACAGTCATAGCTAGGACATAGAGAAAGATCAACTTAAGATAAGAAAGTTTGCAAATACAAAGCTGTGCTGGTTAGTGGGATTGGCCATGCTAACTTTCCCCTTAGTGTCCTATGATGTGGAGGTTAGATAGATTAACTATGGTAAATGCATTGGGTTATAGGAACAGGGTGAGGTAAAGCACCTGGGTAAGATATTTTGTTAGGTGGCACAATGGTTTGCACTGCTGTCTCACAGCACCAGGGACCTGGGTTCGATTCCCGGCTTGGGTCACTGCCTGTGTGAAGTTTGCATGTTCTCCCTGTGTCTGTGTGGGTTTCCTCTGGGTTGTCCGGTTTCCTCCCACAGTCCGAAAAAGGTGCTGGTTGGGTGCAATGGCTAAATTCCCCCTCAGTGTACCCAAACAGGTGCTGGAGTGTGACAACTAGGGAATTTTCACTGGACCTTCATTGCAGCGTTAATGTAAGACTACCTGTGGCTAATAAATAACTTTAGCAGGTGTGGATTCAACAGGCCAAATGGCCTCTTCTGTACTGTTGGGATTCTGTGATTCTTAAGTGAAAATAACATTTCTCACCATCCTCCCTCTAGCTCTTTTATCAATGATTTTACAATGTTTGATTATTGACCCACTGTAATAATCACAATGAGGTCCATGAGGTTGGCCTGTTGGAGTATGAGCTCCATGATTGAGGTAATGATTGGAGTATGAGCTCCATGACTGAGGTAATGATTGGAGTATGAGCTCCATGATTGAGGTAATGATTGGAGTATGAGCTCCATGACTGAGGTAATGATTGGAGTATGAGCTCCATGACTGAGGTAATGATTGGAGTATGAGCTCCCTGATTGCCCCTTAGTGTCCAAAGATGTGTAGGTTGGGTGAATTGGCCATGCTAAATTGCCTCTTAGTGTTCAAAAATATCGCTCAGCAAGTGCATAGATACATAGAATTCCTATAGTCCAGAAGGAAGCCTTTTGGCCCATTACGTCTGCACTGGCTCTTCCCTAGGTTTAACCAATAATCCCATGTATTTAGTTCGCTAATCCCCCTAGCCTATATATACGGGGCACTAAGGAGCAATTTAACATGGCCAATCCGCCTAACCTGCACATCTTTGAACTGTGGGAGGAAACCGGACCATCCGGAGGAAACCCATGCAGACATAGGGAGAACATGCAGACTCCACACAGCCAGTCATTTCAGCTGGGAATTGAACCCAAGTCCCTGGGCGCTGTGAGGCAGCAGTGCTGTACACTGTGCTGCCCATGAGTATTAAGGAAACAAATGTTTCTGTTTTGAGTTGGGGCAGGAACACTGGAGTTCTGGATCACTTCCAGGTTACAGAGGGTAGGATTTCA
The DNA here is from genome assembly GCA_037974335.1 of Prionace glauca. Taxonomy (NCBI): domain Eukaryota; kingdom Metazoa; phylum Chordata; class Chondrichthyes; order Carcharhiniformes; family Carcharhinidae; genus Prionace; species Prionace glauca. The sequence continues at coordinate 13,381,638 of CM075754.1, forward strand.
ACGAAGAGTGCATTTTAGTAGTCAAGTCTAGAGGTCACAAAGTCATGGGTGAAGGTTTCAGTAGCAGATAGCTGAGGCAGGGGTGGGATCAGATACTGCCCAAAGATGTGCAGGTTAGGTGGATTGGCCATGCTAAATTGCCCCTTAGTGTCCCAATATGTGTAGGTTAGGTGGATTGGCTGTGCTAAATTGCCCCTTAGTGTCCAAAGATGTGCAGGTTAGGTGGATTGGCCATGCTAAATTTCCCCTTAGTGTCCAAAGATGTGCAGGTTAGGTGGATTGGCCATGCTAAATTGCCCCTTAGTGTCCAAAGATGTGCAGGTTAGGTGGATTGGCCATGCTAAATTGCCCCTTAGTGTCCCAATATGAGTAGATTAGGTGGATTGGCCATGCTAAATTGCCCCTTAGTGTCCCAATATGTGTAGGTTAGGTGGATTGGCCATGCTAAATGCACGAGGGGCTGTGGGGAGACTAGATAAGATACTCTCTTGCGGAGCTAATGCAGACTCAATGGGCCAAATGGCCTTCTTCTGCATTCTAGGGATTCTAATATAAATATGCACTTGATTTCTGGAAGGAGTTCTAGTCAGCAGTGGCAAGCAGAATCATCGGCCAGTTTTTCCATAACTCAGGGTTTCTAACACATCATTTCTGGGATGGCCTTTATTTATTTTACTGGGCGATGATCATGCCCAACCTGTCAACTCTTCCCACACCCTTCCTGCTGTCCCTCTTGAGTCAGCCGGAAGGTGTCACCCTCACTGTGCAGCGCAGTAATGTCCCTCCACCATCAGGGGGCAGCAGTCTCTCACTGTTAAGCTCCAGGCCTGGTTTGGTGTATGTCAAAGACATGAATCACTCTCCAAACACTAATTGCAAACAAATTGTCTTGCAACACAGAGACTACAATTAAACCTACTTTTATATTAAAGTGGGGCAGCTGGCAGCAGGTGTGTGGTCCTCCTGCCAGCCAGTTCCACTTTCCTTTCACACAATATACTTCATTCATGATGTTTGTCAAAATACGTTACATAAGAGTTCAGTTTTGGCGTTATGTAAAGAGCGATAAAGCTTAATTTCCCCCAGTGCAGTAGACTGCACCCTCAATGCGCTTACAATTATGGGTTATATTTACACAATGCATTGGGTGGCACAGTTGTGAGCACTGATGCCTCACAATACCAGGTTAAAGTCCAACAGTACAAGCCACTACCTTTCAGAGCGCTGCTCCTTCATCAGGTGAGTGGGAGTTCTGTTCACAAACAGGGCATTGGAAAGACACAAACTCAGTTTACAAAATAATGGTTGGATTGCGAGTATTTACAGGTAATCAAGTCTTAAAGGTGCAGACAACGTGAATGGAGAGAGGTGCCAGATCATCAACATGGATGCCATCATCTTACGTCAGAACACCATCCACCAGTTACACGGCACATACTCTTGCAACTCAGCCAACGTTGTCTACCTGATACACTGCAGGAAAGGATGTCCCAGGGCATGCTACATTGACAACAGATGGATGAACACCTCTCGACAATTACCTGGCAAGAGTGTTCTCTCCCTGTTGGCGAACCAGGAGTCTGCACATTCTCTGCATGGGTTTCCTCCGGGTGCTCCTGTTTCCTTTTGCAGTCCAAGATGTGCTGGTCAGGTGCATTGGCCGTGCTAAATTCTCCTTTAGTGTAGCCGAACAGGTGTCAAAGTGTGGCAACTAGGGGCTGTCATCTAACTACACCTAGGTCGGTCCCTTTTTCTGCTGGTTCCCACAGTGGCCTGCTGTCTCATAGCACCAGGGACCCAGATTCGATTCCCAGCTTGGGTCACTCTCTGTGCGGAGTCTGCACATTCTCCCCATGTCTGCATGGGTTTCCACACGGTCCGAAAGGTGTGCCTGTTCGGTGCATTGGCCACGCTAAATTCTCCCTCACTGTTACGTTTGTGTGTGTGTGTGCACAGTCTCCCCCTGTCTGCATGGGTTTCCACACGGTCCGAAAGGTGTGCCTGTTTGGTGCACTGGCCTTCCTCAGTGTAACCTGAACAGGCACCAGAGTGTGGCGACTCGGGGATTTTCACAGTGACTTCATTGCAGTGTTAATATAAGCTGACTTGTGACACTGATAAACAAATAAATGCACAAACATTTCCACTGATGCCAGTGTGCTATCATCCACTTCAACCTTCACTCTGGTTTCTTTAAATTTATTCCTTCCGACTCCCGTTGCTTTTGCTTTTTTGGCTCCACCATATTCAGTGATGATTCACCCAGAGTCGGCTATAACTGTAACACTACATTCCACACTCTCTCCTTTCCTTCTCTCTGAAGGGTTTGCTCTGTCTGTACAGCGGCAAGAAACAATACTTTTCACTGTATGCTAATACACGTGACAATAATAAATCAAATCAAATAGTCTAAACTCTTGAGTAGTTACCAAACTAAACAGCAGCGTCCACAGACTGCTGCCTGAGGCAGTGTCTGTAAAGGTGTTTATTCAAAGCTACAAGTCAGAGACACCCCACTGGTTTGGTAACACAAGGTAACAGCTTGTCTCAGAGATCTATGTGTGCTGAGAGTTTTTGCTTTAAGCAGCACCTGTCTGTCCCACACAGTGTGGAGCTGCCAGCGTTGGACTGGGGTAAACAGAGTGAGCAGTCTGACAACACTAGGTTAAAGTCCAAGCAGGTTTATTTGGTACTGAAAGCTATCAAATAGACCTGTTGGACTTTAACCTGGTGTTGTGAGACTTTTTACTGTCCCACACAGTACAGGTCTGCAATTGTGACAGGTGCCTTTGTACGTCTGAGGCTGCTATGGGTAAAAGCAGATTACCCAACGGCTCAGAGAGGGTGGATGAACAACTGGTAAGAGAGATAGCTCCTAGAGGCACAATATGCCTCAAGGGACCAAAGAGCCACTTGCGTGCAGCACTTGTGACTGTTTTCACCCTGACTTTCTCCATACTGTGGAGAAAGACCACTCTCGGAATTGGTTGCATTCTTGGGCGCACGTGTCTCCATCAAGAACAGTCACCTCGGCACTTCACTGTACCGCAAGTCCATGGATAACCTCACGATGCTCCACTTCTCCAGTTTCTGCCCTAAACACGTTAAAGATACCATTCCCTATGGACAAGCCCTCCGTATTCACAGGGTCTGCTCAGGTGAGGAGGATTGCGACAAACACCTACAGACACTGAAAGATTTTTTTTTTTTTTAACCCCTTTATTCCAATCTAATCAAGTCAAATTAAACCCAATTCAGAGTCCCAACAAGTTGGGACATTCCCGATCCAAGCTGACAAGACAGGTCTCCTGTCTTGGGCTTGATCTACATGATCCAAGCTGACTGGAGTAGGTGTAGCTCCTCCTCCAGGGCTTGATCCAATTTGCATCTTAGCCAAAAGGCCGAGATGCTGCTTTAAAAAATTGCTTCAAATGAAGCTGAATTGCAACCTAATGACTTCAATCAAGTGCAGCATGTTGACCCTACACTTGATCAACACTAACAGACTACACTTGATCTTAGCCAAAAGGCCGAGAAGCGATTAGATGCCCTCATAAGAACAGGATATGGCACTCATTGATCAACAGTTCCGACACGCCACAGCGAAAAACCACTCTGACCTCCTCATCTCTTTGTCACCCTGTACTTCCCCAGAGCGGAGAAGTTACGACATCTTCTCCGGAGCCTTCAACATATCATTGATGAAAGCATGGCCATCCCCACACCCCCACTTCTTGTCTTCAAACCGCATAACCTCATACAAACCATTGTACACAGCAAACTACCCAGCCTTCAGGAGAACAGTGACCACAACACCACACAACCCTGCCACAGCAACCTCTGCAAGACATGCCGGATCATTGACACGGGTGCCATCATCTCACATGAGAACACCATCCATCAGGTACATGGTACACACTCTTGCAACTCAGCCAACGTTGTCTACCTAATACACTGCAGGAAAGGATGTCCCGAGGCATGGTACATTGGGGAGACCATGCAGAAAATACACTAATGGATAAATGGACACCGATTGACAATCACCAGGCAAGAGTGTTCCCTTCCAGTTGGTGAACATTTCAGCGGTCACGGGCATTCAGCCTCTGACCTTCAGGTAAGCGTTCTCCAAGGCAGCCTTCACAACGCAGAGTCACTGAACAAACACTGACAGCCAAGTTCCGCACATATGAGGACGGCCTCGATCGGGAACTTGGGTTCATGTCACACTATCTGTAACCCCCACGACTTGCCTGGGCTTGCAAAATCTCACTATCTGTCCTCACTAACTTGAAGAAGGAGTCTGAGACTCCGAAAGCTTGTCCTACCAAATAAACCTGTTGGACTTTAACCTGGTGTTGTGAGACTTCTAACTGTGCTTTCTCCATACTGCCAGACACAGATTGTCATGTGGGTCTGCGTGCCTGAGGCCCCCAACCCAAATATAATCCCCACAGAAAACAATCTAGCACAGGAACAGGCCCTTCGGCCCACCGAGACGTGGTTTCTATCCCTCTGTTTGTCTTCCGTTCATGTGTCTACCAAGATATTCCTTGAGCATTACTAAGATGCCTGCTTAAGATGCAGCGGGTTCCAGACACCCATCACCGTCTGTGTGAAAAGCTTTCCCCCCACATCTCCCCTAAACTTACCCCCCAAGCCCGAACAAAACTCACCATAATAGATATAACCGCTGGATCAGCTTAATTTAAAAGAAGCATAGTTGTGATATGATTTGCTGTGCGAAGCTGAGACAGACTACAAATGCCATAGATGTCCTGTTTACCCTTGAGATGAACCACCAACCCTATGATCTCATAGAATCCCTACTGTGCAGAAGAGGCCATTCGGCCCATCGGGTCTATATCGACTTTCTGAAAGAGTGTCTTACCTCTCCCCCACCCTACTTCCGTAACTCCACACATTTACCATGGCAAATCCATCTAACCTACACAATGTGGGATCTTAAGGAGCAATTTAGCACAGCGTGGTGGCACAGTGGTTAGCACTGCTGCCTCACAGCACCAGTGACCCAGGTTCCATTCCGGCCTTGGGTCACTGTCTGTGCAGAGTCTGCATGTACTCCCCGTGTCTGCGTGGGTTTTCTCCGGGTGCTCCGGTTTCCTCCCACAGTCCCAAAGATGTGCTCAGTTAGGTACGTTGGCCATGGTAAATTATCCCTCAGTGTACCTGAACAGGAGCGTGATGAGTTTTCACAGTAACTTCATTGCAATGTGCATGAGTCGCAAAAACCCAGCTTGCAGGTGCAGCAGGTGGTCAGGAAGGCAAATGGGATGCTGGCCTTCATAGCGAGGGGGATTGAATATAAAAGTAGGGGGGTCTTGCTGCAGCTGTATAGGGCATTGGTAAGGCCGCAGCTGGAGTAATGTGTGCAGTTTTGGTCGCCGCACTTCGCAAGGATATTTGGGCCTTGGAGGGAGCGCAGAGGAGGTTTACTAGACTGATACCGGAGTTGAGGGGGTTGAGCTATGAGGAGAGGCTGAATAAACTAGGCTTGTACTCGTTAGAGTTTAGAAGAATGAGGGGAGATCTCATTGAGACATATAAGATGATGAATGGGATGGATAGGATAGAGATGGAGAGACTCTTCCCGCTCAGAAAGGACAGTAGGACTAGAGGGCACAGCCTCAAGATAAAGGGGGAGCGGTTTAGAACGGAGTTGAGGAGGAACTTCTTCAAAGGGTGGTGAATCTCTGGAATTCTCTGCCTGTTGAAGTGGTGGAGGCTGCCTCGCTAAATATTTTTAAGAAACGGGTTGATGGGTTTTTGATAAGAGAAGGGATTAAGGGTTATGGGGAGAGGGCGGGAAAGTGGAACTGAGCCACGACAGATCAGCCATGATCTTATTGAATGGCGGGACAGGCTCGAGGGGCTAGATGGCCTAATCCTGCTCCTATTTCTTATGTTCTTATGTTCAATGTTAGTGTAAGCCTACTTGTGGCACTAATAATTAGACCTTAAAATACTTTAGTGTTGGGGACCAGCAGCATAAATAAATGGGGTTACAGGGATAAGACCTGGGTGGGATTGTTGTTGGTGCAGGCTCGCTGGGCCAAATAGCCTTATTCTGCACTATAGGGATTTTATATGATTTCAGTTCTGGAAATAGTCCATAGATTCTATGGAATGAAAAAAAAGCCAATGTGTTTTGTAGGATAAATACGTGGGATTACGGGGATACGGTCTGGGTAAGGTGCTCTTTCAGAGAGTCAGTGCAGACTCGATGGGCTGAATGGCCTCTTTGTGCACTGTAGGGACTCTTTGACTATTCCAATGCATTTCCTGGCTACCACTCCCATCTTCCAACTGAGCTTGTCCAATGTTGGCTGTTTGTATCAGGAGCTGACCATTCACCCATCGCCCCTGTGCTCACCGACCTACTTTGGCTTCTGCTTGAACAATGCCTTGAGTCTCAAGTTCTCATCTTTCTTTTCAAACCACCCCATGGCCTATCCCTTCCCTATTTCCATAATCCTCTCCAGAAATACTGCACACCTACAATTCTGGCCTCTTCTGCCTCCCTGATTTTAATTGCCCCAGTGTCTGTGGCTTCACCTTCGGATGCTCGGACCTTAAGCTCTCGAATTCCCTCCCTAAATCTCCCCACCTCTTCTTTTTGAACATTTCTTCCAGTCTGTATCTTTCTGACCAAGTGTTTTGAGTCAGCTGCCTGGACCTGCTCCTTGTGTATCAGATGTTAATTCTGCCCCTGTGAAATGCACTGCGATATTTACTACCTTGACAGGTGCCACATAAATGCAAGTTATTATTGTTCTTTACTGCAAAATGGGACTTTCACCTGGAGGACATTTCCACACACAGGACATGGAATGTCAGATTGACCCAGCAGCTAATCATCCCCTGATTTCCTCTGGGCTAATTCTTGTTTATAAATGTTAGACTATTTACCTGTGTGTGTGTATATGTGTGTGGATGTGAATGTGCTTGTGTGTGTATGTGAGTGTGTGTGTGTGTATGTGAGTGTGTGTGAGTGTGTGTGTATGTGAGTGTGTGTATGTGTGTGTGTGTGTGTGAGTGTGTGTGTATGTGAGTGTGTGTATGTGTGTGTGTGAGTGTGTGTGTGTATGTGAGAGTGTGTGTGTATGTGAGTGAGTGTGTTTGTGTGTGAGTGAGTGTGTGTGTGTATGTTAGTGTGTGAGTGTGTGTATGTGAGTGTGTCTGTGTGTGTATGTGAGTTTGTGAGTGAGTGTGTGTGTGTATATGTTAGTATGTGTGTGTGTGTATGAGTGTGTGTGTGTATGTGAGTGTGTGTATGTGTGTGTGTGTATGTGAGTGTGTGTGTGTGAGTGTGCTTGTGTGTGTGAGTGAGTATGTGTGTGTGTGTGCATGTGTATGTAAGTGTGTGCGTGTGTGTGTGTATGTGAGTGCGTGTATGTATGTGTGCGTGAGTGAGTGTGTGTATGTGTATGTGAGTGAGTGTGTGTGTGTGTGAGTGTGGGTGTGTGGGTGTGTATGTCGGGGGGGGTGTGTGTGTCTCTGTGTGTATCTCCCTCTGTTTCCGTGTGTCATATCTCTGCTCGAGTGAACAATATGCTGAGTATCATCACATTATCATACAGATGGATTAGGTTCGTGCTGTCAGTTTGGTTTTATCGAAAACTGCTGAAGTTTCCTTTCTCCAGAAACAAGTCAATAGAATCGTTACTCTTAGCTGCCAGCAGCCCAGGAGAGGAAACAGAGTTGTGTCAGTGCATGAATTGATAACGACTGTTTCAGTTAACCTTATCTAATACAGATTCTTACTGAACTATGAAAGGTAATTTGTCTGTGGAAGCCAAATAGAAGTTAGAATCAGAATCCCTACAATGCAGAAGGAGGTCATTTGGCCCATCGAGCCTGCACTGACCACAATCCCACCCTGACCCTAACCCCGTGTATATATCCTAGCTAATCCCCCTGGCACTTAGGGGAAATTTAGCATGGCCAATGCACCTAACCCACACATCTATGAACAGTAGTACGCTCTGTCTGTATAGCGTGCAAGAAGCAATCACTATATGCTCATACATGTGACAATAATAAAATCAAATCAAACAGCCTCCTGGCTAAAAGCAAGTGTCAGATCAAGCCCAGGATGGGGTGCAATGTCTTGTCAGCTTGGACCTTGATTGTCTCCCTTTGGAGCATGGGAGGGCCCCGGAGGAAACCCATGCAGACACAGGGAGAACATGCAGACTCTGCACAGACAGTGACCCAAGCCAGGAATTGAACCCAGGTCCCCTGGCGTTGTGAGACAGCAGCGCTAACCACTGTGCCACCGTGCCGTCTGCTGAAGTTCAGTGAAGCATCTCATGGTTCAATAGTCTGATGCGGAGTTAGAGCAGTAGTCCAGAGCGGGCTTTACACACAAGTCTGAGTAGGGACAATGATAATGGGGAAACATGAATAATTGGGTGCCTGATTGAAAGGCTGGAAGAATGGTATACAAAGCAGGTATATATTTGATTTCATGGGGCCAGGCAAACCCAGATCCATTCCTTTCTTGCTGCAACAACAAATTCAAAGTCCAATTGTATCCAATTGGTTGTCTCCAAAGAGAGAGACACACAGGATCCAAGCTGACAAGACAAGACATTATACCTGCTCTTAGCCAGAAGGCTGTATTTTGATAAATATTCATATAAATATAAATTGTTGCAGTTATTCCCGATTGACAACAATCCTGATTAATTGAAAAAATGCTATCTATCTCCAAAAGAGAAAATGCTGGAAAATCTCAGCAAGTCTGGCAGCATCTGTAAAGAGAGGAGACGTTTCGAGTCAAAAAGCATTGTCAAAAATAATGTTATTTACCTCGCTGTGTCTCTGACTCGGCTCTCTCTATGTCTCTGCCTGTGCAGGTGTATGTTGCTGAGTCTTTATTTCCCACTCCACTTGGCTGTCACTCTTCATGTGTGTGTCTACCTCGCTGTGGCTCTATCTACCTCGCTGTGGCTCTATCCACCTCGCTGTGGCTCTATCCACCTCGCTGTGGCTCTATCTACCTCGCTGTGGCTCTACCTTGCTGTGGCTCTATCCACCTCGCTGTGGCTCTATCTACCTCGCTGTGGCTCTATCTACCTCGCTGTGGCTCTATCCATCTCGCTGTGGCTCTATCTACCTCGCTGTGGCTCTATCTACCTCGCTGTGGCTCTATCCACCTCACTGTCGCTCTATCTACCTCGCTGTGGCTCTATCTACCTCGCTGTGGCTCTATCTACCTCGCTGTGGCTCTACCCATCTCGCTGTGGCTCTAGCCACCTCGCTGTGGCTCTATCTACCTCGCTGTGGCTCTATCTACCTCGCTGTGGCTCTATCTACCTCGCTGTGGCGCTATCCATCTCGCTGTGGCTCTATCTACCTCGCTGTGGCTCTATCTACCTCGCTGTGGCTCTATCCACCTCACTGTCGCTCTATCTACCTCGCTGTGGCTCTATCCACCTTGCTGTGGCTCTACCTCGCTGTGGCTCTATCCACCTCGCTGTGGCTCTATCTACCTCGCTGTGGCTCTATCCACCTCACTGTCGCTCTATCTACCTCGCTGTGGCTCTATCCACCTTGCTGTGGCTCTACCTCGCTGTGGCTCTATCTACCTCGCTGTGGCTCTATCCACTTCGCTGTGGCTCTATCTACCTCGCTGTGGCTCTATCTACCTCACTGTCGCTCTATCTACCTCGCTGTGGCTCTATCCACCTCGCTGTGGCTCTATCTACCTCGCTGTGGCTCTATCCACCTTGCTGTGGCGCTATCTACCTCGCTGTGGCTCTATCCACCTCACTGTCGCTCTATCCACCTCACTGTGGCTCTATCCACCTCGCTGTGGCTCTATCTACCTCACTGTGACTCTATCTACCTCGCTGTGGCTCTATCCACCTCACTGTCGCTCTATCTACCTCGCTGTGGCTTTATCCACCTCGCTGTGGCTCTATCTACCTCACTGTGACTCTATCTACCTCGCTGTGGCTCTATCCACCTCACTGTCGCTCTATCTACCTCGCTGTGGCTCTATGCACCTCACTGTGACTCTATCTACCTCGCTGTGGCTCTATCCACCTCGCTGTGGCTCTATCCACCTTGCTGTGGCTCTATCCACCTCGCTGTGGCTCTATCTACCTCACTGTGACTCTATCTACCTCGCTGTGGCTCTATCCACCTCACTGTCGCTCTATCTACCTCGCTGTGGCTCTATGCACCTTGCTGTGGCTCTACCTCGCTGTGGCTCTATGCACCTCACTGTGACTCTATCTACCTCGCTGTGGCTCTATGCACCTTGCTGTGGCTCTACCTCGCTGTGACTCTATCTACCTCGCTGTGGCTCTATCAACCTTGCTGTGGCTCTACCTCGCTGTGGCTCTATCCACCTCGCTGTGGCTCTATCTACCTCGCTGTGGCTCTATCTACCTCGCTGTGGCTCTATCTACCTCGCTGTGGCTCTATCTACCTCGCTGTGGCTCTATCCACCTCGCTGTCGCTCTATCTACCTCGCTGTGGCTCTATCCACCTCGCTGTCGCTCTATCTACCTCGCTGTGGCTCTATCCACCTCGCTGTCGCTCGATCTACCTCGCTGTGGCTCTATCCACCTCGCTGTCGCTCTATCTACCTCGCTGTGGCTCTATCCACCTTACTGTGGCTCTACCTCGCTGTCGCTCTATCCACCTCGCTGTGGCTCTATCCACCTTACTGTGGCTCTACCTCGCTGTCGCTCTATCTACCTCGCTGTGGCTCTATCCACCTCGCTGTGGCTCTATCCACCTTACTGTGGCTCTACCTCGCTGTGGCTCTATCCACCTCGCTGTCGCTCCATCTACCTCGCTGTGGCTCTATCCACCTCGCTGTCGCTCTATCTACCTCGCTGTGGATCTATCCACCTCGCTGTCGCTCTATCTACCTCGCTGTGGCTCTATCCACCTCGCTGTCGCTCTATCTACCTCACTGTCGCTCTATCCACCTCGCTGTGGCTCTATCCACCTTGCTGTGGCTCTACCTCGCTGTGGCTCTATCCACCTTGCTGTGGCTCTATCCACCTCGCTGTGGCTCTATCTACCTCGCTGTGGCTCTACCTCGCTGTGGCTCTATCCACCTCGCTGTCGCTCTATCTACCTCGCTGTGGCTCTATCCACCTCGCTGTGGCTCTATCCACCTTGCTGTGGCTCTATCCACCTTGCTGTGGTTCTGCCTCGCTGTGGCTCTATCTACCTCGCTGTGGCTCTATCTACCTCGCTGTGGCTCTATCCACCTCGCTGTGGCTCTATCCACCTTGCTGTGGCTCTATCCACCTTGCTGTGGTTCTGCCTCGCTGTCGCTCTATCTACCTCGCTGTGGCTCTATCTACCTCGCTGTCGCTCTATCTACCTCGCTGTGGCTCTATCTACCTCGCTGTCGCTCTATCTACCTCGCTGTGGCTCTATCCACCTCGCTGTCGCTCTATCCACCTCGCTGTGGCTCTATCTACCTCGCTGTGGCTCTATCCACCTCGCTGTGGCGCTATCCACCTCGCTGTGGCTCTATCCACCTAGCTGTGGTGCTACCTACCTTGCTGTGGCGCTATCCACCTCGCTGTGGCTCTATCCAGCTCGCTGTGGCTCTATCCACCTCGCTGTGGCTCTATCTACCTCGCTGTGGCTCTATCCACCTCGCTGTGGCTCTATCCACCTCGCTGTGGCTCTATCTACCTCGCTGTGGCGCTATCTACCTCGCTGTGGCTCTATCCACCTCGCTGTGGCTCTATCCACCTTGCTGTGGTTCTATCCACCTCGCTGTCGCTCTATCCACCTTGCTATGGCTCTATCCACCTCGCTGTGGCTCTATCTACCTCGCTGTGGCGCTATCTACCTCGCTGTGGCTCTATCCACCTCGCTGTGGCTCTATCCACCTTGCTGTGGTTCTGCCTCGCTGTCGCTCTCTCTACCTCGCTGTGGCTCTATCCACCTCGCTGTGGCTCTATCCACCTCGCTGTGGCGCTACCTCGCTGTGGCTCTACCTCGCTGTGGCTCTATCCACCTCGCTGTGGCTCTACCTCGCTGTGGGTCTATACACCTCGCTGTGGCTCTATCTACCTCGCTGTGGCTCTATCTACCTCGCTGTGGCGCTATCCACCTCGCTGTGGCTCTATCTACCTCGCTGTGGCTCTATCTACCTCGCTGTGGCGCTATCCACCTCACTGTGGCTCTATCCACCTCGCTGTGACGCTACCTACCTCGCTGTGGCTCTATACACCTCGCTGTGGCTCTATCTACCTCGCTGTGGCTCTATCCACCTCGCTGTGGCTCTATCTACCTCGCTGTGGCTCTATCTACCTCGCTGTGGCTCTATCCACCTCGCTGTGGCTCTATCCACCTTGCTGTGGCTCTATCCACCTCGCTGTGGCTCTATCTACCTCGCTGTGCTCTATCCACCTCGCTGTGGCTCTATCCACCTTGCTGTGGCTCTATCCACCTCGCTGTGGCTCTACCTCGCTGTGGCTCTATCTACCTCGCTGTGGCTCTATCTACCTCGCTGTGGCTCTATCTACCTCGCTGTGGCTCCATCTACCTCGCTTTGGCTCTATCTACCTCGCTCTTGCTCCATCTACCTCGCTGTCACTCTATCTACCTCGCTGTGGCTCTACCTACCTCGCTGTGGCTCTATCTACCTCGCTGTAGCTCTATCTACCTCGCTATCACTCTATCTACCTCGCTGTGGCTCTACCTATCTCGCTGTGGCTCTATCTACCTCGCTGTGGCTTTATCTACCTTGCTGTGGCTCTATCCACCTCGCTGTGGCTCTATCTACCTCGTCGCTCTACCTATCTCGCTGTCGCTCTATCTACCTCGCTGTCGCTCTATCTACCTCTCTGTGGCTCTATCTACCTCACTGTGGCTCTATCTACCTCACTGTGGCTCTATCTACCTCGCTGTGGCTCTATCTACCTCGCTATGGCTCTATCTACCTTGCTGTGCCTATCTCCTTTCTGTGTCTGTGTGTATAGCAAAAATGGGAAATGCTGGAAAATCTTCTGTGAAGAAAAAATAGAGCTAATGAGTGTGGATGTGTGTGTGTGTTTCTCTCCTTCTTTGTGTGTGTGTGTTTGCCTCACTGTGTTTCTGTCTCCCTGTGTGTGGTGTGTCTCCCTCACTGTGTCTGTTTCCTTGTGTGTGTGTGTGTGTGTGTGTGTGTGTGTGTGTCTCCCCTCACTGTGTCTCTGTTTTTTGTGTGTGTGTGTGTTTGTGCGTGTCTCCCTTTCTATGTCTGTCTGTGCCTCTATCTGTGCCGCAGTGGAGGATGTGAACAACGGCAAAACACATCAACAGCAACGAGGCCGCAATATCCCACCACTGACCAATGGCAGGTCATGTCCACCACCACAAGGCACACCGCGGGGTGTTCGAATGTAATCGGTGACAACTTTGTATTGGATGTAATGTGACCAATGGCAACATGCTGTAAGGGTCAGCTGACCCAGTAAACCATGGAACCAATTATGGAATGATGTGATAGTCAGCTGACTCAGTATAAATAAGAACCTGTTGGGAATTGTGGGGAACTTGGAGTGGCCCAGAATAAGTCCCCTCATTTGGAGTAATGAAGTTTCTTTATTAAACCCATTCTTTGATTTATATGTTGGAGTCAGTTTAGTTATATTTTTATTGTCTGCACTTGAAGAGTTCCTTCTGAAGAAATACAGGGAGGACAGGGGGCGCAGAAACTTTTGCCCAGTGTCTCTCTCTCTCTGCCTCTGAGTGTGTGTCTCTGACTCTTTCCCTGTGTGTGTGTGTGTGTGTGTGTGTGTGTGTGGTCTCTGCTGCTGGGTGTGAGACTCTTTTTCAGTCTCTGTTTCCCTTTCTCCGTCAGAGACTTGTGTGTGCTCATACAAGAAACTCAGAAAGTTAGCACCCAATAGAACAAGAAATTAGGAAGGCAATGCAAGGAGATTGGAGCACAGGAGTAAAGTAATCCTGCCACAGTTGTGCAGGGTTTGGGTAAGACCACACTTGAAGCAGTGTGTGCAGTTTTGGTCTCTATACTAAAGGAAATATGTACTTGTATTGGAGGAATTGAGGACAGTGAATGTACACAACACTGATCCAGGGGATAAGAGAATTGTCCTGGGTTCTGAGGCTTTTTTTTGTCCATCCCTAGGACATGTTCATGGCTGGTTGGCCAGCATTTATTTCCCATCCTTAGTTCCCGGAGGGTAATTGAGAGTCAGCCACATTGCTGTAGCTCTAGAGTCACATGTAGGCCAGACTGGGTAAGGACAGCAGATTTCCTTCCTTAAAGGGACAGTAGTGAACCAGATAAGTAAATAAATTTGGAGTTTGGGGGAATGAGAGGCATCTCACTGAACCATAGGTGATTCCGAAGGGGTTTGCTGGAGTTGAAATTGTTACTCCAGGCCGCAGAATCCCGGACACAGGAGGAACTGCAGGCTCCAGAGGTTGATTATTTAGGACTGAGATGAGGAGAGATTTCTTCACTCCGAGGGGTTGTGAATCTTTGGAATTCTCTCTTGCAGAGGGCTGTGAGTGCTCCATCTGTGAATATAGTTCAGACTGACACAGACTGATTTTTGGTCTCTGAGGGAATTGTGGGATATGGCGAGTGGACAATCCATGAACAGCCACGATCATACTGAATGGTGCCACAGGTTAACGGCCGTGGGCTATTCCTGCTCCTATTGTGTGTATGTGCTGTCTGGCTCTATCTGTATCTCTGTATATTACTCCCTGTTTGTCTCCTTCTGTTTCTCTCTCTGTCTCATTCTGTGTGTTTCAGTGTGTATCAGTGTGTGTCTCTCCCGCTCTATGCCTGTGTGTCTGCCCCTTTCTTGTGTCAGTGTGTGTGTGTCTCTCCCCTCTATGTCAGTGTGTATATGTCTCTCCCTGAATGTGTGCATGTGTCTCCCACTCTCTGTGTCGCTATGTCTCTCTGTGTCA